>CM034147.1:872420357-872487683 GCA_019776745.2 Taxus chinensis
TGGCAACGCAGTAAGAGTTTCAGTTCGTTTTAATATCAAGGAAAGCCAAGCGATATGCCCCCGACCCATACTTATGCGTGATAATATCTGGTATGATCCAGTTGGAGTGAATTTTCCCCGTTAGATAATTTATAAGGTATTGACTTTCTGATTTTCCTTAAAACAAGGTCACCTATTTTTAACAATCATATTCTTTGATATTTTTGTTATAAGCATGTTGGATATGCTCTTGATAAACATGATGGTGTTCAAAAGTGAGAAGGTGAAGCTCATCTAACAACTCAAGTTGCATTAGATGTTTCTGGATGATAATCTTCATCAGAAATGAAGTCACGAAGAGACACACGTAAGGATAAAATTACAACTCGAGAGGGAGAATGGCTTCACAGCCATAAACCAGAGAAAATGGAGTGGCCCCTATGGAAGTGTAATACTAGAGTGATAGTGCCCACAGGGCGAAGGGAAGCTGGAGATGTTAGTTCGGACCTTGTTTGATCAATGGTCTTGACAAGGATATTTTGGAGAGTTTTATTGGTAGCCTCAGCTTGGCCATTAGCTTGAGGATAATATGGGAAAGAAAATCTAAGTTTGAATGCTGAATTTATGCGCCAATTTTTTAAAGATATTTATTTTTAAAGGACTTCCCATTATCTATAACAAGTTTATGTGGAACACCAAAGTGGCATATGATGTGTCGATAAATGAAATTAATAATTGGGCCAGATTTAGCTAAGGTGAGTGGGATTACTTCCACCCATTTAGTAATATATTTTGTAGTAGTGATGATGGAATGATGTTGTTGTGATGAATGGAGATTTATTAGACCAATGAGATCAAGACACCGTTGTGAAAATGTCCATATATACTAGGTCGAGGATGTAAAGATTTGGCTAGGAAACACAGATGATGATTAGAGTTTTTTTGACATTTTACACACTTCTTGACATACTCAGAAAAATCATGATTAAGGGTAGGCTATTAATAGCTGAGGCGGAGAACTTGTTTAGCAACAAATAACCCACTAAAGTGTCTGCCACCAAAAATACCATTCATAGACTTCCTGGATAACTCAAGAGGCTTCACGGGTTTTAAGGAACCAAAGATAGGACACCATCAAATCCATGTTTATAAATAATACCGTTAAGGATCACATAGACAAGTAGCGCGTTTGATAAAAGACCTCTTCAGAATTTTTAGAAAGTTCAGGAGGAGTGCTAGATTTAGATAAATAATCAAATATCTGAGGAATACCAGAGGTTTAATGAATTATATTCAACAAGATAAATTTGAGGGTACATGATGGGAATGGTTTTTCCACAATGGTGTATAATGACCTGAAATCTTTCAGCTCTTGAATTGTCCCAAGGGATAAGGGCCGTGAAGGGATGCCATTTTATCGGCGAAATGATTGGTTAATCAAGGAACATATTGAATAGTATAAGAATTGAAGGTTTTAATAAAAGGATGATAAATATCATGAGATTTTTGTAGAATATCATTTTTACACTGATATTCACCTATGAACTGATTTATTACTAGTTCAGAATCATTGTAGATGTCTAGAATCTGGACACCTAGAAAGAAATAGTTGTTTCTAGTCCTAGTATAAAGGGCTTTGTATTCTGCCATATTGTTTGTACATTCAAAATCTAGTTTGAATGCCAAGAGGATGGGAGCATCTCCGGGAGGAATGAAAACAACGCCTAATGCTCCTCCCCCTTGTTGGTGTTTAGAACCATCGAAGAAGAGGGTTAATTTTAAGGGGATCATGATGAAATTAATTAATGGATTCATTTGTGAAATGCTCATGAGGAGGCTACATATTGGGAAGAGGTCCTTATGCTAGTTAGTTAATAATAGCTTGGCCCTTAATAGATTTTTGAGGGATGAATTCGAGATCAAACTCATTCATGAGAATAATTCAATGGGTGATACAATCATTATGATATGGTTTACAATGCATTATTTTGAGGGGTTGGAAGCTAGTAACAATATAGGTCTTTTGATTAAGAAGATAACTTGTCGAAGTTTCAATGTAGAAAATAAAATAGTGCAATATTTTTTTTTGAGCTTGAGTGTACCATGTTTTATAGTCAAGAAGAGTTTGACTGATGTAATAGACAACCTACTCATGGACTATGGCAATCACAATGTTCTAACATGGATCCTAGAGCATGATTATTTAAAGAGATGCATAAATAAAATGGGTCTCTCTTAGCATGGAGGCGTGAGTACTGATAGGAGACAAAAGACACTATTTAAGATTATCGAAAGCATTTTGAAATTTGTGATCCAAATCAAAATTTATTTCTTTCAAAGAAGGTGATGAAAGGGTTGGCATCGATCAGAAAGTTGCAATATGAAACGAGGAATAGATTGGAGATGACCTTGAAGACTGTGAAGTTTCTTAATATTGGAAGGAGTGGGAATTTCAAGGATTTCTTTAATTGTTTACGGGGTTAACCTCAATTCCCTTGATAGACATGATGAAGCCAAGGAATTTTCCAGTAAAAACACCGAAAAACACACTTTGTTGGATTAAGGTGAAGGAATAGAAACAAATGAGACGCTCGAAAAAGGATTTCAAGGACCAAGAGGTGATCAAAATCGATGTTTGGAATTTTTCCAATATGTCATCAACATAGTCTTCTACTGGTTTAATGTATGAGGTCATGAAAGATATGTGTCACATGGCTCGTCTGATACATAGCCCCGAAATTATTCAAACTGAAGGGCGATGACACAATAACAGAAGGTACCCCATGGAGGGTGATAAACTATTTCTTGTGTTGATTTTCTGGTGTGATTAGGATATGATTATAGATGGAAAAACCCTCCATAATAGAAAGCATCTCATTTCCCGTGGTAAGATCTATAAGCTGATCAATATTTGGAAGATGAAAATCATCTTTAGGGGTAAAACAAGGTTAAGATATAAAAATTCAGTACATTTACAAAGCTTTCCTAACATGCTTTAGTGCAATGGGCACTATATTATAAACACATTAGAGATAGTCAATGGGGGTGTTGAAAATTTGCACAAAAAGAAGATGTTTCAGATATCTTCTTTCACAAGAAGAGCAACTTAAGGATGCATGCGACGAAGCTTCTGCCTAACCCGGTTTAGGGTTGAGGATGGTAACGTATGTTATGAACAATGATGGAGGGGTCAAGACCTGGCATATCAGAATATGACTATAGAAAAGATCTTGGTTATGTTTTGGATAAGAATGTGGTGAAGGATTTTAGTTCTTAATATTCCAAAGATTAACACATTCTTAAGGATGCAGGAGCCCTTGAGGAGTCCCTATATTAATGTCGATAGTAGATTCATTTAGAATACCTAGAAGTGTTAAAGGGAAGGGGTTTCTAGATATTAGAATATTTGGTCCCCATGTAAGAAAGAATGTAATTATCATCATCACATTGAAGATTGTCAATGATAGGGGAATCTTCCTCTACCACTTCTGGGCGTTGAAGGGGAAAAAGCCCTAGTTTCATTTTCAACTTGATAAGTGACTAGTCTGAGAGAAATGGTGGAAATTAAAAAACGAATTTAGGGGGAATAGAGATGGTATCATCTAAATTAAGATAGTTGGATGGAGAGAAGGTATCATATGAATTTGTAGGATAGTTAGATGGAGATGATATATCATCTAAATTAATAGGATAGTCAAATGGATAAGAAACGTCATTTGAATTAGTAGGATAGTTAGATGGGGATGAGATATTATCCAAATTAGTAGGATATTTAGATGGAGGAGAAGTTTTTATCTGAATTAGTAAGATGATCAGATGGAGAAGAAGTTTCATGTAAATTAGTAAGGTAGTTGGATGAAGAAGTGTAGGAAAATCTAGGTGAATGGGAGAAGATGCGGATGTGCCTAAAGGAGGGATGGAGGGATTTATATCCCAAGATGAATTTTTCACGTGATTCATGGGATTTGGTGAAGATATTTTCGTGAGGGCCTTGTTCATAACATCCCATACCAAACTCCTTCCATGTACAACGATAGAGGTATGTGTGAGTGAAGATTGGTTTGCTGAGAAACCTGAAACCGCCTGTATATCGTTTGGTGTGAGGGTGATCTTCAGCATGAGAAGAAGGTTGATCAAGGCTGCCATAGATTAAGTTGTTTTTTAGAGAAGAAGGGAAAAATGATATGATTTCCCCAACATTTGATTGATACATAGGGGCCTTATCAGGGCGGCCAAGGTGATTGGGAGGTGGAAGAGCATTAAGAGTGAGGAGTTGATATTCTACCAAGGCAAGGTGTTGCATTATAGTATCAGAGGATCTATTATGGGATAATGTGGATGGAGGCACATAAGAAATGGTGGAAGCACCAGAAGAAAAATTAGTTTTGGGGACAAGAAAATCCTTAGGTCTATAGATCATGCAACATGTCTTGAAAGGAGGGGCATTAACAGGAAGAGCATAAATGGTCCCTTCATGTTCATATTTGATACAATGATGGAGGGTAGATGGGACACAATGCATGATGTGAATCCAAGGAGGTCCAAGTAAAATATTATATTGGAATTATCCTTCAATGATGTAGAAGAGCTCGTGGAGGAGTTTATGGCCAATGCAGATGGGAAGAACAACTATTCCTAATGGGAAAGGTACAACATCATTAAAGTGATGGATTATGGTAGGAGATTGAGAAACAATGGTGTTAGGTAGTTTGAGTTGATTGAAGGTATAAGAAGAAATGATATTAATACTAGCACCATTGTCAATCATGGTTCGTCGGATATATGTGTCATTGATGTGGACTGTGATGAATAGAGGTAGATCATGCTCTTCCTGTGGTATCTTGGGTATTTTTGAATCCTCAAAGGACATGGCGATAGATGTTGCAAAGGCACCAACTAAGGAATCTAAAAGTTGAGGCTCGTCAGATGATAACAGGATGCATTACAAAACTTCCATAAGAGCCTATTTGTGGTGTGGAGAGCTTTGAATGAGATTCATAAAGTGACATTTTGACTGGGGCCTGATAGAGTTGTTTAATAATGGTTTGTTCGATGGAAACGAGGATTAGGAGCGGCCAAAATAAATACCTTGGCATTAGAGGAATATGGGGATGATGATGTGGCATGAGTGGTAGGAGCAGCAATGAAAACCTTCAATTATGATGGGGTGTGGAGGTAGTAATTTCCTTAGGAGGAGGGATAATGAAAAAATTATTTGGAGTGGGTTGTGAGGTGGAGTTAGGATTATGCGGTCCTGAGTGGGTGGTTATCCAAACAACATTGATAAAAAGAGGGGGACCATCCTTGGAATCATCCTCTTTTGGTGGTGGGTTTTTGGTGTCTTTAGATGTATCTTCTTTTGGTGGTGGAGTAGTGGTAGGAGTCCTTGATGAAAGGGGTGGTCTACATGTTTTGATATATGCATGTTGGGATGAGGGGGCTAGTTGGGTTAGTGGAAGGGTTGGTTTTTCATCATTAAGAAGTTGATTCTCATTGACAAAGTGGTGTACAATGGATTGGAGAGCTTTGTACTATTTAGTGTCATATCCAGGGGATGGATGAAATGCACAAACAAGATTAGAGTTAAACCACAATGACCTCGATGCACTTGGATCGAAAGATTTAATTGGCAGTAAGGTGATTGTTGAGGCTTGGAGTAACTAATAAAACATGGTGGTATAATACCGTAGAGCCATAGATGGAGGATTTTGGGGTGATGTCTAAACATGTGGTAGTGTAATGGTAGCCTTTGAAGCTGTCCTGGATTTGAGAAGGGGAGATGAATGTGTTTGATGTAGTATATTGATAGAGGATGAGGATGCCTTTGAATCATTTTTGAGGTGTGGTTTGGAAAAGGGTAGTTGTGTTTCCCTATTAGTACCGTAGGATTTTGATGAAGGGGATGCTCCCAAAATGGAAGAAGAGGACAAATGGTGTGGTCCTAAAATAGAAGAAGATGGTACAACTTAAAGGGGATTGATATTGGGGAAAGTGAGGTCTACTTTTTTCCGAGGCTGTTAAGGAGGACGTTAGGGAAATGGGGGTGTAGATCTTGTCTGTGAATATGGACTCTTAGAAGGAATAATAAGAATTTATGAGGAGGAGATGAAGATGGTATTGTTATAGATATGAGCAGGGATTGATGAGATGTGTGGGTTTGTGATTGTATAGAGGAGATGGGACAATAATTTGAAGTCAACGCAAGTTGAAATTCTTGCCAAAAATATTTGAGTGATGACATTTCCGTAGAAGAAAAAGATGACATAAATGTGTTTACAATAGTGAATGCAGTAGGTGTGGGTAAAAGTGTGGAAAGAAGGACAGGAAGTGATGCTAAGGATGTAATAATGGGTAAAGGTGGAATGATTGCAGATAAGGTAATCAGATTTGATGAAGTAGGTGTAATAAGTGACAAAGTAGGAGTAAAATTTGTAAATAGGAAAAGTGTGATAGGTGTGGAAATGGGTGTGTGTGTGTGTGTGTGTGTGCGCGCGCGCGCGCGTGCGTGCACAAAGAGATGCCGAGGTGAACGTAAATATGACTGATTTTGGTATGGGGATGAGTGTTGACAATTTTTTAGATGTAGGGAGAGTGTTTAGGGGGGTGGATATGATGGTTTATGAAGAAGGTAAATATGTGGATGAAACTGTATCTTTATCAACAACGTGGATAGTATTTATGGTGTGGGTATTGGGAATTTGGGATGTAGATATAGTGGTGGTTTGACTTGTTGATGTGGGTGTATGGTTTGGAAATGGTTGTCTACAAATGTTTAATGGTTGATTAGGTGAAGCATTTGGATTATCTACTTGAAGATCTCCCCGATCAATGAGTCTTTAGACCAAATCCTTGAAAGTATGACATCTCTCTATGACATGTCCTTGGACTTGATGATATTTTCAGTAATGGTCCTCATAATACCATGTAGTTTTTGGCCTAGAATCATCATCTGGTTGGATAGGCGGTAGTGTGATCAAGTTTACGATCATCAATTTGTTGAAGATCATGTTATATGACTCCTCGAGAGGAGTATAATTGGGTGTTGGATTTTTTTTTGACTTATCATTTGATGTAGATGGTATGATGAATTCTTGTTTGGGATTCTTAGATTTCAAATTTAAATGGCCCTGTTCGAGGGCATGTGTCACAAGATTGAGAGCCATGGTAAAGGCTTCCTTAAAAGTTTGAAATGATTAAATTTGCAAAGTTGATGAAATATGCTTCACACAAGAGAATGCGAAGAGCTCGATTAAATCAGTTTGAGGAAGAGGAAAAGATAACTGATTTATAATATTGTGCCATCGTGCGATGAAATATGTAATGGATTCATCTTAAAATTGTCGGATGGTGTACATATTGTTGATGGTTACTTTGTGTGCAATATTAATTGAGAAATGTTCTAGAAATAATTGCACAAGATGAGAGAAATAAAATATGGAATATTGGGGGATATTATTATACTAATCTAGGGCAGGGCTAGCTAAGGACATGGGGAATGTACAGAGCATCAAATCTTGGTCATGTGTGATAAGATAACACACATTTTTGAATTCTCAGAGATGTTATTGCGGGTCCTCTTTACTGTTAAATTTAGAAAACTTTGGTAATTCCTAGTATAGAGGATATGGTTTTATTGGCACAGATGGATGGATGGGTTCGTTACATATTTGTTCGTAGGATAATGTGACTTTGGACTCCAAAGTAACGACCTCTAGGTTGGTTAATCGAATTACTAATACCTGCATGGGATCATTAGGAATAGCTTGTTGACGAATGAGAGGTGGTGGTTGAACTTGCGGATGCATGGTTGTCTGAGGAACTTGATATGGGTGGGTGTAAATTAGGGGTTGTGATTGAGGTGGAGGTTGATAGAATACTTGTTGCTGAGAAATAGGAGCATGATATGATTATTGGGACTGGGTAGGTTGTTGTGGAAATTGCTGAGTGGGGATATGAGCATAGATAGGTTGATAGATTAGAGGAGACACTGAATACTACAAAGAAATCGTCGAAGGGGGTTGAGAAGAAATGGCATAGACATGTGATGTGAGAGGGATTTGTTATTTGGATAAGGGATATGATACATGGGGAGGTTGGATGAGAGTACTAGTGATAGTTGTAGCTACAGTGGTGATGGGGACGATAGTTACAATGGTTGTGTTGATTTGGGGAAGATTAGGCGGAATGGGTGTGACTAAATGAGTAGTTTGGTGGGATGGTGGGTTGGTAGAGGATGAAGCAAAAATCATGTGGGGCTGTGGATGGAAAATTTTAGAACTGGTATTGTAAGGGTAAACTTTCTGAAGCGGTGGGCCATCCAGAGGAATTTGTATGTATCTTTTCAGAAGATAGTCTTGAAGAGCTACTAGATTGGTGTTAAGAAGTTGGAATTATGGATCATCGAAAGGGATTATGAGACTACCAATAGGTTTTGATCTAATGGAGGGTGGGGTGGTTGGCATACATGGGATGGAATGATGGTCTAAAACCAAAGAATGACCAAAGGGTAGTCGGTGAGCTATATTGAAGAGCAAATGGGTGTCCATGAGGGAGGTAGCCAGAGGCATGAATGATGAAGTTGGTGAGGTGGTTGTTGGTGGGATGAAGCACTATGTGAAGCAAGGTTGTGTTCCCTCTTCTTAGTAGTGGATCGAGTGATTACAAGCATAAAACAAAAGAAACCACTTTTATACTAACCAAACAAGTCTGGAAAATAATTTTTTTAATAAGGGAAAAGTATGAAAAGAAAATGGTTGTAAGCGGACCTAGGAGGACATAAAATATGTTTGATTTTAGGTAAGTTGTGGCTTGGAAATGTATGAAATGATTTGTTATTGGGTGATCAAATTCCAATCAGTAAATCAGGTGAAAAGGGTGTTTGGTGTGCTTCTTGTTGCGTGAGATTTTAGGCAGTGTGTGGTAAAATGTGCGATGCAGAAGATTAAACCTCCTAATTAAACTATATATGCAAGTAAGATGAGAAACAAAACATTTTTTTAATCCAAAACCAAATGTTTTCGTTCGATGAGGACAATCACACAAGAAAAAAGAGTTGCGATGCAGAAGGAGAAAATAGAGGAAATGAGGAATACATGTGTAGCTCTTTTCCTTTTTATCTGGTAACATGTTGAGCAAAGTGCAATATTTAAGCAATATGGGAAGCACTTTTTGTCGTATCTGGGTAAACGATGTTTGAAAACAACAATCGGTGATTAGGAACGTTTGAGGATCCTACAACTGCGAATGAGGTTGACAAGAGGCGATTGGAGACGTAGTTTGGGTTTAGCAGTTAATCTTTGCCAGCGTAATCCTACAAAAAATATGACGATTAGCGAATATGAACCAAAAAGAGATAAAAAGGATAAATAAATTAGAATAAATAAATTATCAGAACTATTCGAATACAAATTAAATTATAAACTAAACGATGAAATAACTAAGATTAAATAATAAAATAAACGATGAAATAATGATGAAAATAATGCAAATTGTAAAACAAAATGTTAGACACGACAATATGATAATAAATTCAAAATAATAAATAACGACATGCACTATATAAATGATAAACCCATTTTAGACTTATAAAAATGAACGATAAATGAATAAAATAATAATTAAGCTCCTAGATGATAAACAATGTTATCAAAACCAATGTGAATATGTATGTTGCATTTATTTATCAAATCTAAACAAACTTCACAAGCAAATGTTTATTAACGGTATAAAATATATTTGAATGTTAGATGTTGGGATCGATAATACATGAAAAGGAAATATCTTATCACCCTTCATTCTTAACACTTCCTTATCTACTTTTTGATACTTTACCAATTGGTCCTACCGCACATGGATATGGATTTTTACATTGACAATGACATAATGAGAATTGTAAATGAAAAATACATACTTGGATATTGTAAATCAAGTGCTATAAGAAGACTATCTAGCTACCAAATTCTATTTTTATATTGTATGACTATGTTTTATATTTAATGTAAGAACTACCAATAGCTCGAAATGTGTTCTAATGAATTTTAAGTCAACTGCTATAAAAGGACTGTACAGTCATTATCTACACAACATGCTAAAAAAATGATGAATTAAATGATATAAATACACTATTTATAGTCGCTATGTATAGCAAATCTACATTTTAGTGTGCCAAAGAATTATTATACAATATAAAATCAATAGTCATGGGCGTTGTTTAAGAGGAAGATCTGTTAAAGAATTGATATTGATTATGATAACAACATTGGAAATCGACTATGATAGTAACAATGTGCAATGTGTATAAAATTTTGGGGAATTGATACTAATTATTTAATCCAGTACTGATTATTAACAACATTAGAAATCGAATCTGACAACATATTGAAACTGGAATTTTGGATGGGGTTGATACTTTTATATATAATAATAAAATGAAAATCACAGGAAATCCAGACAAGCAATCTCTTTGGCTTATGGCACTAAAGGGACTGTTTTGTAAGCCCAGACGTTTATACAATAATAGTACACTCACGACCTATTTAGAAAGATATGTTTTTTCAAAAAGCATTGTTTCTAGACGCCAATGGTGACTGTATTTTTATTAAACTTTAATGATTTTATTAAGGGCACCATGTATGGAAAGAAGTGTCTTCAGGTCGATTGCTATATCTACAAACAATAAATATTTACTTGGCTATGGTGACTTCAGACGTGGCTCTTCATGGAGATCACCGAAAAGTGAAACAAGAATATTTACTTGGCTATGGTATATAACGAGAACTACAGACAATTACAAAAAATACAGCCTTTCTAACAATTTATTCAAAAATTACACTGATTTGAAAAAGCTAAAAACGTCAACATACTTTGATTTTCCATGCACATATAATTTATGATGACATAATGATAATCGCAAAAACTTTAAACGAGAAATATATAACTGGCTATAGGAATTGTTTGCCAATGATATTGGCCCTGTGCATGGGAGACGGATGAGAAAGGAGGAGCGTATTGAGAAAGATCGGATGGAGTGGTGTGGATTGAGGGCTACGTGGAGTTGGGAGGAAGCTTGGTGGGCGTGGGAAATAGATCAAGAAGAGAGAAGTTATTCTTTATTTTTTTGTTTGTTTTTCATTTTATATTATTATTTTTAAAAAACTTAAATATAAGCTTGATACCAACTATAAACAAATCCACAACCAAGCCAGTCAAAAATAAAAAGATTATTTACCTAGACAACGACACAAACCACAAATATTAATAGGGATAACACCAAATCTTGCACTCGAGTAGGTTCCAAAAGATGAAATATTTATCACAAAGATTTGGACATGACGATATAGGGAAATGGGTATATCTGCATTACCTGCACGAAACGATAAAAAGAACAAAACAAAATAAATGACCAGATCTTGGATCCAGTCCCACCGGGCGTGCCAAATATGTTGATCAGAGTTTCCTGTTCCGATTAGTATTATGAGAAATAAACAAAACACCAAACAACCTCGAACATGCAAGGGCTTAATACCTTGGAGATGATGAAAAATGCGGGCATCAAATGGATGATGATCTTCTCGTTGTGATCTCAACAACCTGCAACACACAAACACTCGAGAAAAATAACTTAGATATTTTCATGCGGGGGCCGCCCAATGGAGTGGATCCGAGAAGCATTCACTTCCTCGGTGCCTGTCAACCCCCGTGTTCACAAGATAAGGATATATTTCAAACGATAAAATGACATGCCAAAAACTAAAAAGATTTGTAATATATTGAATGAATGACATAAAGATGACACCTAGCCGGTATTTCGATATAGCAACAAAATGATCGTCAAAGCGACATTACGAGATCGACAAAGTTTCGCCTCCAAACACTCCAAAATATGCTTCAAAACTTCACAAATAATTTGGCAATTTTTTTATTTCAAGCTTGATAATTTTAAGAAATTTTCATCCATCTAGAGGGGGGGAAAGGGTCATATTTATAACTTGAATTTGAATTAAAATCTAGGTTAACGAGTAACCAAGATTTACAAAAGCAACCCTGCTTAATGGGACAAGATGAAGAGTTGATTTGACTATGGGGATCATGATGTGAGAAAATAAAAGGTGTGATGTGGAGTGGGAACATGATTTAAAATATTAGGTGTAATAGTGAAGCCATGTGCATTACTTTACACTATTGATTTTTTGGATTTGTTGTCAGATGTTGGGATTTTGAATTATTGAATTCATGGGTGGGGTTCATGAATTAATAATTTTGGGAAATTGAATTTTTAGGTGGGGATTGATTTTTGGGTGGGAATTGATTTTGACTTAAGTGGGGAACATGTGGGACTCTTGATTTGCATGGTTTTTAGATGATTTAATTATGAAATAGGATGATATGACTTAATTGGAATAATTGATTATTTAGCACATAATGAGGTTTTGGCATGTGAAAGGGGATTAATTAAGTTATTAGATTAATTAATTGACTACACATTTTTTATGGGAAACAAGATTCGTTTGGGTAAGCCTACTGAAGGAAAGAAAACACGAGGTGATACCAAAATTATTTTATTTATTACATTGCATTATGTTTACATTTAATGTTTTAATGTTTATGTTAATATTTAAATGTGTTGGTTGATTAAATTAGTAATAGTTAGAATACCATAATTTCTAACATATTATGATGATGACATGGAGTCTCAGGTGGTTTCATGATGGCATGAGTTGATTCAGCAAGACTAGCTTGGTCTAGCAAGCCTAGTCAGACAACCTAGCTAGCCTAGGTGATGGAACATGTTGGTTTGAGTTTCTTGGTGGATTGAGGAGAATATTAGTGGCATGGAGATCCTATTTATGGATTTTTTAGGCACTCAAATGAGTTTTAGAGTCCAGGTACAATTTGAAGACTCAATTACAGGTGTTCATCTAGACCTAGTCTAGGTCCTTAGAGACCAAATAAGGAGGTATAGAGTCATTTGAGCTTATGGATTCAAGTAGGTAAGTGATACATGATGTATTAAGGTTGTTTGGGCATTCTGGATAGGTTTTGTGATGATTTATAGTGTTGGTTAAGTTTACCCTAGTCTAAACCATGCAAAACCCCAAGGGCTAGTAATGAAAATGAGATGGGTTGAGAAGATGAAAATATATTTGAGCCATGTTGATGATTGTAGAAGGTGTAAAAATGATTACTATAGGTTTGAGAAAAAATTTCAGTCATTCTGAAGAATATTTTATGAGTTATGATTTTTTATGTGAAATAAGGTCCAAGAAAGACAATTTTCTAGCTCGAATTGCTACTTCTGATGCTCACCATGAATTATGTGCTTTATATGGGACCTTGTGGATTTTAGGGATGATTTTACATTGAGCTAAGAAGGTTTTAAAAAAGAATGAGTTAATTTCATTCTCACATGTTTATGAACGAATGTTAAGAAGATAAACTACTATTTATGAGTTTTCATCCCTAGGTCAAAACAGGTGGAGAAGATTTACTTAGTAAGTGCCCAAAATTAGATATAGTGGATACAATTAGATAGTTGTGAAGGAGGAATATTAGTACAAAATAACATTTACTACAAAATGGAGAACTTATGCTTACAAAAAATGTCATTAGATTTGTCAAATGCTGATGCGACTTTTCAACATGCTATAGACATGGATTTTCAAGGTATTATCAATAAATTTGTCTTAGTTTATCTGGATGATATCATTGTATTTTCAAAGTTTGCAAGTGATCATCTACCGCAGCTCAAAACAGTCTTTGAAAGGTGTAGAGAGTTTGGTGTGTCACTTAATCCTAAAAAATGTGTATTTTCAGTCCATGATGGTAAGCTTCTTGGTCACATTATTTTATGACATGGTATGATGATTGATCCAGAAAGGGTAAATGTTATTATTACTTTAGGCTTGCCAAAATATTAAAAAAAAATGCTTCAAATTTTCCTTGAAAATATTAGTTTTATAAGAAGATATATTGTTGATTTTGTTGCACTTGTAAAGCCTTTGACCAACATGCTCAAGAAAGATTAGAATTTCACTTGGTCAAAAGAAGGAGTGAGAAGTTTTGATGTCATCAAAAAATCTATAGCTGTTGCCCCAACACTTATAAATCATGACTTTTCAAATGATTTCACGTTGTATGCTTATGCTAACAGGGATATTATTGCATCAATTTTAACACAATAGAATCGAGAAGAATTGGAGCAGCCAATTACTTTTTTCATCCAAAGTCTAATGGAGTACGAGAAAAGTTATTCATTCAATGAGAAGCATGTACTTTCAATTATTAGATCTCTTAAGAAGTTCAAGCATTTTCTCTCTAACAACAAAATTAATCTGATGGTTGCACATCCAAGCATTAAGGAATTTCTGTTGAACAAAGATATATCAGAAAAAGAGAGCAGGTTGGATCACTCGGGTTATGGAATATGACATCGTCATTAAAGTTTCCAAACATATTAGAGGTAAAGGATTATGTGAACACTTGGCTCAAGATTTGCATGACAACAAGGAAGTTGTTTATTTGTTGCAGAATCAACCTAAAAATGCAGAAAATCAGTAGCATACAAAGTGGATTTTCAACATGTCAAGGTATATTTAGTATGGTATATACCCACCAGGTTTAGACAACTCAAAAAGGAGGTATTCTGACTTCATTCCATCCCTTATTTGTTGGTTAATGAGGTGTTATTCAAGAAAGATAGCAATGGTGTCCTGTTAAGATGCGTTGATTCAAATCAAGTTAAATGGCTCCTCAAGTAGTTTTATGATAGCCAAGGAAGAGGGAACTATTCAGCTAAAACTATAACCCTTAAGATCATGAAAGGAGGTTATTATTGGCCTACGCTTTTGAAATACAACCATACTTGGGTAAGGAAATGTCATAAATGTGCATTCTTTATAGGAAAAGAAAGGCTTTGTAGCCTTACCATTGCAGCCAATTACAATTTATAAACCATTTACTCGATGGGTTTTATATTTTATTGGTTTCATTAATCCACCTTCAAGCATGGGTCATAGATGGATAGTCACCGCAATTTATTACTTCACGTGGTGGACAAAAGCTGTTGCTTTGAAGGAAGCTAATGAGATGAACATCTTGGATTTTTATGAAGGCATAATTACAAGGTTTGGTGTTCCTTTTACCATTATTTTAGATAATTGTAAAGCTTTCTTGGGTGCAAAAAATTCTGCATGGGTTGTTCAAAATGGGGTTTATTTTAGTACTCTATCCAATTATTAGCTGCAAGGTAATGGATTGGCTGAAAATACAAACCAAAATTTAATTAGAATAAACTAGAGAACTATTGATGAAAATCAGTGTTCTTGGCACGATAAATTGAAGGCAGCCTTGTGGGCTAACATAATTACTCATAAAAGGTCAATTTCAAACTCACCTTTCAAGATGGTTTATGGTTTACAAGTAAAGTTACCCATTTCTCTTGAGATTCCAGTTTTAGAACTAACACATTAAGTTGAATTAATCGAAAATGAACCCATGGAAGTAAGATATGCACAACTTATGGAACTTAAAGAAATCCGAAATGAAGCTATGTTGTCCATGGAGAAGAATTAGGCTCAAATCAAAAGGACATTTGATAAGAAAGCCAAGGCAAGAGTTTTTAATGAAAGTGACTTAGTTTTGAAATGGGATGAAGATAGAGCAAAGCCAGGTGCCCACACCAAGTTTGACTCGTTATGGAATGGACCATATATTATCATGGAATGTAAGTTACACATGCATTTCAGCTTGAACATAAAAATGGAGTAGATCTTTTGATCCCAGTCAATGAGATCCATTCAAAGTATTGTTTCTAAACGAGATAGGTTGAAATTGTATTATAGTTTACATGTTTTCCTCAAAGTGTTTTCTAAACACATCCTTTCAGCATTTTCCTACTTTCAATAATGGTTTTCATCTTTAATGGCATGCCTTGTAGAGGTTTTGTTTTCCCCCTTGTTCAATTTTTCACATGTTTCCATTTTTGTTTTCTCCATTTTCTAGAGGAATTATTAGTTTTATCATAAGCATGCAGCCTTTGGCATGCATGATTTTTCAAAAGATTTCACTTTGTATTCTTATGTTAACATGGATACTATTACATCAATTTTAACAGAATAAAATCAAGAAGAATTGGAGTAGCCAATTAATTTTTTCAACCAAAGTCTAATGGAGTACGAGACAAGGTATTCATTCATTGAGAAGCATGTACTTTCAATCGTTAGATCTCTTAAGAAGTTCAAGAATTTTCTCTCTAATAAAAGAATTAATCTGATGGTTGCACATCCAAGCATTAAGGAATTTTTGTTAAACAAAGATATATTAGAAAAGAGACCAGGTTGGATCACTCGAGTTATGGAATATGACATTGTCATTAAAGTGACCAAACTAATTAGAGGTAAAGGATTATGTGAACACCTAGCTCAAGATTTGCATGACAACAAGGAAGTTGTTTATTTGTTGCAGAATCAACCTGAAAATGTAGAAAATTAGCAGCATACAAAGTGGATTTTCAACTTGTCAAGGTATCTTTAGTATGGTATTAATGCACCAGTTTTGGACAACTCAAAAAGGAGGTATTTTGGACTTCATTCCATCTCTTATTTGCTGGTTAATGATGTTTTTTTCAAGAAAGATATCAATGGTTTCCTGTTAAGATGCATTGATTCAAATCAAGTTGAAAGGCTCCTCGAGAAGTTTCATGATAACCAAGGAGGAGGGCACCATTAAACTAAAAATACACCCCTTAACATCATGAAAGGAGGCTATTATTGGCCTACACTTTTCAAAGATAGCCACGCTTGGGTAAGGAAATGTCAGAAATGTGCATTCTTTATAGGAAAAGAAAGGCTTGCAGCCTTACCATTGCATCCAATTACAGCTGATAAACCATTTGCTCAATGGGGTTTGGATTTTTTTGGTCTCATTAATCCACCTTCAAGCATGGGTCATAGATGGAAACTCACTGCAAATGATTACTTCACGCGGTGGACTGAAGTTGTTGTTTTGAAGGAAGCTAATGAGACAAACATCTTGGATTTCTACGAAGGAAAAAATACAAGGTTTGGTGTTCCTTTCACCATTATTTCAGATAATGCTAAAGCTTTTGTGGGTGCAAAAATTTATGCATGGGATGTTCAAAATGGGATTTATTTGAGTACTTCATCCAATTATTACCTGCAAGGTAATGAATTGGCTTAAAGTACGAATAAGAATTTACTCAAAATAATCTGGAGAACTATTGATGAAAATCAACATATTTGGCATGATAAATTGAAGGCAGCCTTGTGTACTAACATAATTAGTCATAAAAGGTCAATTTCAAACTCACCTTTCAAGCTGGTTTATGGTTTAGAAGAAAAGTTACCCATTTCTCTTGATCTTTCAGCTTTAGAAATAATGCATCAAGTTGAATTAAAGGAGAATGAACCCATGAAAGTAAGATATGCACAACTTGTGCAACTTGAAGAAATCAGAAATGAAGCTATGTTGTCCATGGAGAAGAATTAGGATCAAATCAAAAGGACATTTGATCATAAATCCAAGGAAAGAGTTTTCAATGAAGGTGACATATTATTGAAATGGGATGAGAATAGAACAAAGCGAGTTGCCCACACTGAGTTTGAATCATTGTGGAAGGGACCATATATTATCACGGAATGCAAGTTACACAATTCATTTTAGAGTATATGGACAAATGGAGTAGAGCCTTTGATCCCAGTCAATAGGATCTATTCGAAGTATTGTTTATAAACGAGATATGTTAACATTGTGTTATAGTTTACATGCTTTCCTCTAAGTGTCTTTATAAACACATCCTTTCAGCATTTTCTTGCTTTCAATAATGGTTGCCATCTTTAATGGCATGCCTCGTAGAGGTTTTGTTTTCCCCCTTGTTTAGTTTTACACATGTTTCCATTGTTGTTTTGTCTATTTTCTAGAGGAATTACATGTTTTATCAGAAGAATGTAGCCTTTGGCATGTATGTTCAAGTTTGGTACAGGTTTTTAGTTGGCATAAATGGTTGAAATAGCCATTTTCAAGAGTTCTTATAGGTTAGTACGTAACCCAATCAACAAATTCGCGAAGATGTTGACTATTTTGGGTCAATCATCAGGTAGGGGTATAAAATTTTCCCATATGTTACCCGTTTAAATGATTTTGGGGACAACATAGCATCAAATATGTAACTTAAGTGTTGTCATAGAAGGCCATACTTTATAGATGTTGTCATTCCAAGTTATTCACCTTCATCAGAGTTGTGCAAAATCTGTGAAAGACCATTACATGGCCCAAATGAAGGTAGTAAGGGCAACATGTATCATGATCAAATTATGGAACTACAATCAAGTGGTAGATTTGAAATGCTTAGGTGAAATTGCATTATGTTTTGAGTTGCAGCTCATACTAGAAGGCAATTTCATATATTCATAAGGAAATAGTACATTTATCCCACACAAGCCTTGGGATATGGCTATGATCATATAAGAAAATACAGATAAATACAAAGTTGAAAGCATGAGGGATGAGTAACCCATCATTGCCTAAGTGTGGAGGTTACTCCAAGCTTTCTAGATTGCCCAACCTGGAGCTCCAAGTACCTGAAAGAGAAAAATAGAAGGGTTAGATCTCAGGGTCATTGATATCGAATGCTACCAGTTCCATATGTATATGCATTAGCAGTCAAATAAGTGTGCATGAGAAGGAATCAATAACAAAATCATCAGAGTACATGTCATTATCATTCAAGAGCATCTAAGTGCCACCTTTAGAGCATATTAAGAAAGAAAATCCACAAAAGGATGAAAAAGAATAACTGTTTCCCCATACTTTCTAAATACTTCTTTTCAGTGTGCATGTACAGTGTTATAACAAGAAAAAGTACAATTTTATAGCTTCAAATACAGCCTTCCAAGACCCATGAAATACTACAAGAACAATTGTAGTCACTCGTAGTAGTGTTATTCAAATGAAGTAGAAAAGTACATAGTGGAAAGGAAGCAAATAGTGCATATGTTCATCATATTAATACAAAAATAAGGGTTAAAAATTCAACAAAGAAAAGATTTCAAAATGTACAAATTTTGAGAGCAAGCTCTTGTGATCAACCATATGGTATATTTGCAAAGAATAAATACTTCAAAGTTGATTGAAAGAAAATAAAAAGATATAGTTTGTAATGTTCAGACAAATATGGAAGCTACAATCACCCCATAAGGAGAGAAATATGTGTCATCTTCAGCAAAGAATCAGAGTCACAATTTTTTTTTTTCATCAAATAATGAATCATCAAAAGTGACTATTACATTTGATCAAAATCAAGGAAATAAATTATAATCTACAGGATCAAATACAAATCATATATTGTATAATCTATTTCAGAATGCTCCATTTTATTTTCATGAGAAACCAATGAACGAAACAGGTGAAAATTTATACAGATAAAAGAATTAAATATTTTTCCTCATTATCCATTCAGGAACAAATTTCTCCAATGTAAAGTGTAACGCCGCAAAAAGACGACGCATCAAGAACTTTCATTCCACAAACAACAACCTGAAAATGCGACAAATTTTATTTTTTTTAATTATTTAACTTCGTTTGCAAGATTCATGTGTTTATAAACCAAAAGAAATTTTTTTAACTTAATCATATTCCACTTTGAAAGTAAACGAAACTATACTTCGAGTTGTTTTCACACGGCTCAAGGAGGTTAGTTTATATGTGTACCGCCAATCGAAGTTATGCAGAGGTCAATCCACTCCTAGCGAGCTGTTCGAATAAACTCGGTGAGCTTTATTGGAGACCAAGCTACTCCACACCACTCGGCGAGTTATTATTTGCATTGGGCGAGTCTGCAATATGTGGGTGAGCTAATTACTTCCTCGACGAGCTCATTAGCATTGACGGGTTCACATATGGGGGAACGAACTGAAATTTTTATTGGTTTGGGTTATACTCCACCACCCACCATATCACCAACTCGGTCCACATACCATCAACGTGGCACGACCACGTTACTTAGCACGGGTTCAACATTGCACATCAAGCCCGATGCGACGGGCGGTTAGAGAGGTAACCAACTTGCCACATTGAATGGCCTATTCAACTAATGCACAACGAGCTGCCAACTCGACCCTATCAACAGTCGGCCATACAAACAAATCCACATTAACATCCAATCGCCACACAACATTCCACAATGCACAGAATGTGGTGAGATCATAGCGAGCCGTTCAAATGGAGGCAACAACAAAATGCCAAGACGTGGCCCAAGCCACTACGTGGAGGACATTCAAAAAGAAGAAGGTAGGAAGACATGGTTGGGGGTGGGTGGCTGTAATGGCCACCTGCCAATGCATTAAACACCATTCTCCCCCCTTGCGTGCAAGTCAAAACTCCTTGCTGGTACCGTTTATTTATTTCACTTTGAAAAGAATTGCTAGACCTACACTCTACATAGCCGCTGGCTTTAAGGAGGCAATTAAATATACACCTAACGCTGGGAGAGGTTGATCAACAATCTTTGGGCCGCATCAACGATTATTCACCTAGATTTGCAAGTCTCTAGCTTACACACAGTCGGCCCATTGTTTTACGCATGTCCTAGGCGCGTGGAGACAAGAGCAAGGTGAGCAGAAATATCTTCGGTGCGTGAGGGGGCGAGTTACCTCCACTTTCATTGGGTGCTGCAAGATGTGAGCTTGGGCGGGGAGTATAGTCAAGTCCGCTGTGTAGCTCAGTGGCAGGAGATAAACAGGCAGTCTGTCCAACTATAGTTGTTATCTGTTCAGTATTGAATGCATTTTCAAATTCGGAATTCTCCTTTGACGGTAATTTTATCAAAATCGACGGGGAGGCAGCGAAAGGTGAGATTAGAGGAAAATCTCATAGAGGTTAAATTTGTTTCATATCCGAATATTCATGAAACACAGTTGCTTGCAAAGTGGTGCAAAAAGAGACTGGATACGCCTGTGTCGAATGTGAAATCTGCACAAGAATGTTTAGTTTATTGTTTCTATACTCACGGGTAAATGCCCTTCTTAGGCAGGGTCCTCAGCGGCGAATGAGGGATATATCACCTGTCAATGCAATAGTGGGTGTTGCAAGGAACCTCTCTTCATAGAACTCGTATGATTGAAGCCCCAACTCACCTGTCATGCGGGATAACAACTACGTTTTTTACACGTTCAGTCCCATCAAATGCGCCCTCAAATTCAGGTCTTCCCTTCATGAAATTTTAAGCAGGGTCGAATGAGGAACAGGGAGAGTCTTACGTGAAGTTAGATGGAAATTTATCACCAAGATTTTCTACAGAGGTCTATCTATCTTCCCTACAACTCGTGGAAGAGAATCTCATAGAGATGGATCCGTTTCATACCAGAATATTCAGGGGGCACGATTTGCTTTACAAATAAAGGAAAAACTGTTCATACGCGAGGTCAGGATGGAAGCCTGTTTCGGCCATACGTCGCTTTGAATTAAAATATATATATATATATATAATTATTATTAGTATGCTTGGTTAATATATATAAGAATATATTCAGTTTATGCTGGGATTTACAATTTACTAATGGATTTCTATTAAGTTTTACATAATACTTTATTACAAATGAATATTTAAAAAAATCAGTTTTCCTTATTAATGAAAAGAAAAAGGGAAAGGAGCTAAATAAGCTTAGGATTTTTACAATAAAATTTCTTTCTACAGATTTTAATAGGAGCATTTGTAAGGAACTCCAAGTCTTCGCATTAAAATTTCCTTCTACACAATTCAATAAACATTAGCATGGATTTCCAATTAGGTTTGATTTCATTTCCTTTAATAATTTGCAATGGATTTACAAGAAATTCTTAAATGAAGAAGAACATGATAGAGTTAGGGTATGATGTACTTTATTGGAATATTGGAACCTAGTTAAAACTTAATTCCTTTCATCAACAATACAACAAGAGGTAATGCATTAATATTCTCACTTTTCAATACATCCTCCCCTTTTTTTTTAAAGCAACAAAATGAAATCTAGTATGTATATTTTCTTGTAATTTTTCCTAACATTCCACTAAGGAGACCTACAATATTTCCATTAAGTTTTAAACAAGATCTACCTAACATTTCAACAAGATCTATACATTTATAAGAGGTTCCAAGACAAGTTAAAAGGAGAATGAATGGATTGTCTTTCTTGCAACTTTAAATTCCATCCCCATCACAAGCTTACAAATGAAGTTCAAAAACAAATTTCCTTCAACATTTTGTTACAACATTTTCTACTTCATGTGGAACAAATTTACAATAATGGAAGCTAAAGGAAACAAAGCAATATTACATTTTTCCTCCACTCAAGGTGGGTAAATACATGGTATTTTTACATTGTCAACAACAAGGTTCCAATGCTCCAAATATCAACAAGGTGGCTCCTCCATAGTTTGCTTGATTCACAACAAAATAAGGGGAGAGGCAACGCTCTCCTCCCAACCAAAATACCCAATGGAGAAGAGAAGCCATCCTCTCCATTGGCCCCCGAGCCCCAACCACATCACAATGGGAGAGAATCCAACTCATGGCAACTACAAGCTTCCACATAACTAAACATAACATTTCACATGCATTCCATAATCCTTCAAAACAAGAGAATCAACAATCACAACAAGAGGGAAAACAATCACAACAACAAGTCACAAGGCTTACCAAGAAAGCCACAAGAGTAAGACATATGGGGAGGCCACTTATGCCTCCCAATGGGAATGGGTGCCACCTAAAAGCCTCCAATGCAAAACACAATACCCCTAACAACTCTTATGCCTCCCTCAAGTACCCCTTATCCCTCCATTCACTCTTATGCCTCCCTCAACTCTTATGGCTCCCTCAAAGTAAAACAAGAAGAAATGCAAGCATTTCTCTTACAAGGTGGGCACCCAACCCAAACTCCCTCCTCAAGAACATGATCTCTTATGCCTCCCTCAATTAAGCTCCCCATAGTCTCCTCTCACTCCCAACTTAGGCATTCTACCCATTCCCAACAAGCATTTCAAACAACAACATTCAACACAACATAAAAATACATTCATATGACAAAAGAAACATAATGCAACAAAGGGGAAGCTCCTACCTTTCCATGGTAGAGTTTGCTCCAAATATGAAGTCTCAAATCCCTCCAAGGATCAAGCAAGCATCCACAAGCTCCAAAAAGTTCCCACAAGTATCAACAAGCTCCAAAAATCCACAAACTCCTTCCAAATCCTCTCCTCTCCAAAATACACAAGACTAAAAAAATGAAACTTCCAACCCCCAAAACAAACAAGAGGATCAAATAAATAGAGAAAAGAGAGGGAGGGATGATGTGGCTCCAAGTAGGATGCCACCTCCTTTTCCCTCCACTCCACATCATTTGGTCAACATCAAATTCCAATGCACCATTAATAAGTGGTTGAAAGAAAGGCAAGCAACTTACACACTCCAACTAAGCCCACTCCCTCAAAGGACAAAATTAAATTTGAAAGAAAGTGCAATTAATATTTTTACCCTTTTATCCCCCCAAAACACCTAAAAGACCCTAAATTTGGCCTTCCAACCCATAGGTAGGGTTGGCATGGGGTTTTAAGAGGTGTGGGACAAGTTTGACTTGTCCCACAAGCTTTGAAATTTGGCCTCAAAGGCCAAATTCGAGTTTCCCATGTGGGGTAGAGTGTGCTACACTCAAACTCAAACACACATCAATCCACACAAAATCCCAAGTAAATCAAGGTTAATAAATGAACTCTCTTAGGTCACATCTTTTAATTAGTTTAGGACAATTTTCAATTTAACTTAATTAACCCACTACAACCCATGGCTAACAAAGGGGTAAACTCCAATCCAAGAAATATGAATAATAACATAAGTAAAAATTTCACTTACTAAGAGCAACACATACTAACATAGTAAAAAGGGAAAAATTAAACAAAACAACACATGATCCCTAGGTCACAATTTTTCCTTTACCAGATAATTCTAACACACACACAATTACTTGTTGCCATGGTGACCTTAGCTGGATTCTTCTCGAATTCCGATGTGGTTGGTCTCCACTCCCCAGTATTGTTGTGAATATAATATACCTGCAGAACAGAAAATACCTCCTTCGGCCTGTTGGCCGCATTAAAACATTCATGCCAAATATACAATATAATCTAAAATAAACAACACCTGATTTACTATCATCTATGCAAGTACGATATCACTTAACACTTTCTAGCACATTTCTATTCCACATTTCATTTATATCAAAACGATCATCACATTAGTCCAATTATCAAGTTCTACTCAAAATGATTAAACATATCACATGTCATAATTAAGATAAATAACCCTGTCAAAAGTATACAAATATCGTCATCAAATGTCCACCAGTAAACCATATGCATCATATAAAGATCAAATCAATAACAGTCCAATGTCTATGATATCTACTAGCATGCTAAAACAAGAAGTCATAATAATCCATAGTGAAGTAATCAGTCTCGAAAACAACAAAACAAAATGAGGTCGAAGGGAAGTGGGCACTACATCCCCCTCCCCTTAGACTCGACTTCCTCCTGGAAGTCACTGGAAAAGGTGTGGAAACTGTCCTCGTAGCAAAGTAGCATCCTCCCAAGTAGCTGCAGTCTCATCATACCTATCCCATTGGACCCGAACCTGATCAATCTCTCTGCCGCGAAGGCCCAGGGTCCTGCGATCTAAAATGCACATGGGCTCCACCATCACCTGCCCCTGATCCTGCACCTACAATGCGGTCCAATCTAGCACATGAGAAGGATCAGAAATATATCTCCTAAGCACAGAAACGTGAAACACATCATGGACGCGAGATAAGCTAGGTGGCAATGCTAGACGATAGGCCAAGGGACCGAGGTGCTCCAAGATCTCAAAGGGACCCACAAACCTAGGAGCAAGCTTAGAACCTTTTCCATAATGGATAGGGCTCTTATGCGGTCTGACACGAAGAAACACCTTCGTGCCTACCTCAAAACTGCGATCTGTCCTATGCTGGTCTGCATACTTCTTCTGTCTATCCTGTGCCTCCTGCAATCTCTGTCTGATCAAGGCAACCTACTGCTCCATATCCTGTAATAATGCTGGCCCAAGGGAAACCCTGTCCTCAATCCTGTCCCAACTAAGAGGTGTCCTGCACTCTCTACCATATAATGCCTGAAAAGGAGCCATGCCTATAGAACTCTGGAAACTATTATTGTAGGAAAACTCCACCAAATACAGATACTCCTCCCATCTCGACTGATGATCCATCACGTACATCCTGAGCATATCCTCCAAAATCTGATTCACCCTCTCTGTCTGTCCATCTGTCTCAGGGTGATAAGCTGTGCTGAAATTAATCCTCATCCCGAGGGCATACTGCATGGTGGTCCAGAAATGGGAAGTGTACAAAGGGTCACGGTCGTAAATGATCTTCCACGGAATCCCATGTAATCTGACAATCTCATCAAGGTATACTCATGCCACAGCACTTGCTGTATAGGTGGTCTTTACTGGAGAAAAATGAGCTACCTTTGTCAATTTATCCACCGTGACCATGATGGCAATCGTGATGGTATCTCGACGTAGGTAATCCAATGATGAAATCCATGGAAATGGTGTCCCACTTCCACTCCGGTATGGCGTGAGGATAGAGAAGGCCAGCTGGATGCTGATGCTCGGCCTTCACCCTCTGGCACTCTAAACAGCGTGATACAAATGAAGCTACGTCTCTCCGAATTCCTCTCCAAAAATACAACTATCTCAAGGTGGCGTGCATCTTCTTCACCCCGGGATGGGCTGAATAAGGTGCACGATGAGCCTCTGTCAAAATGTCATGTCTCAAGCCTCCATCTCTAGGAACATATATCCGACCTCTGTGTCTGAGAAGACCATCTACCTCTAATGAAAATCCATCAAATCTCCCCTCAAGGGGTCTCTGAGACTCAATCTCTGCTCTGGCTGCAAGGTAGAAACTATCCTGAGGAAGCTGCTGCAAGATCCTACTCCGTAAATCTGTGCCCACTGAGGTGGCCATAGCCACATGTCTTCACCTACTCAAGGCATCTGTAACCACATTCTCCTTCCCTTTCACATGCTCTATCTCCATGTCATACTCACAGAGTAACTCCATCCAACGCTGCTGACGAGCGTTGAGATTGGGCTGCGTGAAGAGGTGGCGAAGACTCAAGTGATCAGTCCTAAGTGTAAATCTCTGGCCAAGAAGAAAATGTCTCCACCGCACTAAGGCATGTACTACTGCTACAAGCTCAAGGTCATGGGTCGGATAATTGAGCTCATAATCTTTGAGTTTGCGAGACTCAAAGGCAACTACTCTACCCTCCTGCATTAACACACCTCCAAGTCCTGCCAAGGAAGCATCTGTGCAAACGTAGAACTCTCCTTGAGGATCTGGCACTGCAAGAATAGGTGCTCTCATGAGGCATTCCTTCAGTGTACTGAAAGCCTGCTCACATCTATCTGACCATAAAAACTTCTTCCCTTTCCGCTGAAGGGAAGTGATAGGGTGCGTAATCCGAGAAAAATCCTGAACAAACCTCCTGTAGTACCCTGCTAGACCCATGAAACTACGCACCTCGGTCACACTAGTGGGTGCTGGCCAATCCATGATGGCTCGAATCTTGGAAGGATCGACTGCGATACCTTCCCCAGAAATGATGTGGCCCAAATACTGCACCTCAGGCTGAAAGAACGCACACTTCTCCAAGTTCCCGTAAAGGCGTTGTTCGCGAAGACACTGAAGAACCTGGCGAAGGTGCTCCTCGTGCTCCTCACGTGTGCGTGAGTAAATCTAGAATGTCATCAAGGAAGATGAGCACGAAGCGATCAAGGAAGGTCCTGAATACCCCATTCATCAAACTCATAAACACTGCGGGGGCATTCGTCAAACCGAAAGGTACCACTGTGAACTCGTAGTGGCCATATCTCGTACGGAATGCTGTCTTGTGAATATCTGTCTCCGCAATCCTGAGCTGATGGTACCCTTGACTTAAGATCTATCTTAAAGAAAACTATAGCCCCCTTCATCTGATCAAATAAATCATCAATGCATGGAAGGGGGTAACGATTCTTGATCGTTACTTTATTCAGCTGACGGTAGTCAATACACAACCGAAGAGATCCATCCTTCTTCTTTACGAAGATCACTGGTGCACCCCAAGGGGATACACTAGGATGGATTAGGCCTTTCTCCAGAAGGTCCTCAAGCTACAACTTGAGCTCACATAACTCGGAGTAGTCATCCGATAGGGTGCTCATGAGATAGGCTCTGCGCCTGGAACTAGATCTATATGGAAGTCGATCTCACGTGGGGGAGGTAAACCCGGTAGCTCCCCTGGGAACACATCAAAAAACTCTGATAAGATGGGATGAGTCATCGAGGGAAGGTCCTCTGACTCATCCTCTGATCTGTCACTGACCGTAATAGCAAACATCTGACAACCCTGTCGCGCACACACCGCTTAAGCTACATAGCGGAGATGGTGCGAATGGATACAGCCCTCCTAACTCCTGATATCACTGACTCTACTCCAAGATCATCTATGTAAGAAATAGTCTTATGGTAACAATCCACTCTAGCTCTGTGAGCGGACAACCAATCCATGCCTAAAATGATGCCATAAGATCCTAATGGAAGGATCCGAAGATCAGAAGTAGTGGTGAAGGGTCCCAAATCCACTACACACTCCTTAACTAAGGAGTCTACAAAAATTTTGGCTCCAGAAGCCATCTCAACGTCCCAACTATGGCCCTGCCTAACTGCCACCCAGCCTACAATGCTCTACTAAGGATGGTGCAATAAAAGAATCAGAAGAACCAGAATCAAATAATATAGAGGTGGAAATACCACCAATACTACCTGTCGTCTCAATCACAGTACTCTGATGCTCAACCTGGCAGTTCTCGACTGCTGCGTAGATCCGATGACTCCGTGCCATATCTCCAACAGTAGGCTCTGAGCTCTGCATCTTACCCTTGTTAGGGTTCTGTGGGCAATCTCTCTAATGATGTCCAACAACACCACAACCATAACAGCTGCCTGGTCCCCTCCAAGTGGGAAGCAGCTCTAGCTGGTACTCTAGATGACTGAGATATAGATCCTGACGATCTAGCTATGGACTGCTGAGGTCTCTGCTGATGAGCTCCTGCTGACTGAGCTCTCGGTGCACACCCTGTGTCCTGATGGGACCCCTAGGAGGAGGCCCCATACTACGTCCTCTCTGTGCATCAAATCTCTGAGGAGGTCGGTAAGGTGGGCGGGTGCTGCTGCTGCTCGCTGCTGTGGTGGCCTGAATGAAGCTTGCCCTGAACTCTGTCCACCCCGTGGAGGAGGAACTGACCCCTTTCGACCTACCATCCTACATCTGCTGGATACGGCTCCGAACTCTGTCTCTAGCCTGCTACGTCTTCCCCCGTGTCTCCTCTGCAATATAGGCCTTCTCCATGGCCTCTGCTAATGTCTGTGGGCAGTGAATGCGCACTGCGCCACCTAAATCCAAGTTCAGGCCCCGGATGAACCTGTGAATCCGTACCTGCTCATCCTACATATAGTCGACGTACTAGAGTAGGTCCAGAAATCGACTCTCATACTCAGCTACTGTCATCGATGCCTGACGAAGGTCATGAAACTCGTCTATCCGCTGCTGTATAAATCTCCTGGGTAAATACCTGCTCCTGAAACACTCCTCAAACAGCTCCCAGGTAATCGTCTCCGAGTCAACATGGAGCTTCTGCTCCTCGGTCCTCCAGCAGACTCCTGCTCCATCCTTTAGAAGATGGATTGCAACACGAGCTTTTGTGTTGCTAGTACAAGGGCAGAGCTTGAAGCATCCACTCAAGCTCACCAACAAGGCCTCAGCCTGAAAACCACCTGTATCACCCGAATAGTGAGATGGTCGTAGCTTCAGGATCTCCTTGTTATGGTTTGCATCTGACATATAATGAATCCTAGGTCTCTCTGAATGATCCTCCCTCTCTCTAGGGCTCCGAGACCTGTTCCTATGTCTTGAGGTCCTGTTCCCATGTCCTCTCTGTGGTGACTCTGCCCTAGCTGACTCCGCACGAAAGTTCTCTGCCCTGTGCTCCTCGCTGTGTTGAGGGGATGCCTGGGCATCTACTGAGGGGTCCAAACTATGTCTTGCAAATCGTCCTCCCAAGGGTTCTCTGCGTATAGCGGCATTGACATCCTGGAGTGTCTACAAGATCTGAGGTAGGATGGCTGCTACGGCTTGCTCTGGCGGTGGTATATTTAGGTCTATATGAAGAGACCACCCCCTCACCCCCACACTCACTGCGTCTCCTGCATAGATCAAGGTGAGAGTTAGTTCATTGTTCTAGGTCTTGTGCCACTTTTCTAAATTTGTTGTTTCCCACAATTATCAACATTGTGGTTTTATATTTTAAAAGAATCAGCTCTGTATTAAGTTAAATGTTCTGTGTTTCACGTTGTCTGCGTGCGCCCAAGGGTCCACGCTTCGTACCCCCAGCTCTGATACCAAAATGTAACGCCCGGTAGAACGCCCACAAGAGACTCAAGGACAACCTAGATTTAGTTAGAAAAATTATGGAATAACTTTTTTCTTTAAAGGGTGTGCCTGCATACAGGCTCGAAACTACAAAAGTCATGATAATGCTTCAAGGTCAATGATATTTAAATTTATCTCATTCGACATTTCACTAAAGTTAAGAAGGGTGGTCTTTCGAGTTAATTAGTCTAACTGTATTGATATCTGTTCAGTAATGAATGCAATATTTCTAGATGTCGGAACCTTAGAGTATGATGTAATTTTATTATAAATCGAATGGGGAGGCAGCGAAAGGCGAGACTAGAGGAAAATCTCATAGAGGTAAATCTGTTTCATATTAGAATATTCATGAAACGCAGTTGCTTGCATATTACGTGTATATCAGAGACTTAATACGCATGTATCGATATATATATGCATAGCTATATAGTATATTATATATATACTCACAAATGCCCTTCATATAGGTAGGGTCATCAGCGGCGAATGAGGGATATATCACCTGTCAAGGTATTAGTGGGTGTTGATCTAGGAACCTCTATCACAAAACTCGTGTGTCATACCCCAGCTCACCTGTCATGCGGGATAACAACTAAATTAGTGTCACAAGTATATCTTAGTGTCATAATGCGCCCTTATATATCGGGTATTCCCTTCATGATATATATATATAAGCAGGGTCGATATGAGGAACAGGGAGAGTCTATACGTGGAGTTAAGATGATATACTTTGATCACTAATTTATTTATCTACAGAGGTGTATCTATCTTCCCTATATACTCGTGGGAGAGAATCTCATAGAGATGGATCCTTATTTCATATCTAGAATATTCAGGGGGCACGATTTGCTATGAAAATAAATGTTATACAGTGCATACGCGGGTCACTATGGAAGCCTATTACGGCCATACGTCGGTTTAATACTTAAACTATACCTATATATAGTATATCCGTATTATCTATTAGTACGCTAGGATAATACATATAAGAATATATTCAGTATGCTGGGATATTACAATTTACTAATGGACATCCATTAAGTTTTAATAATACTTAAATAGGAATAATATTTAAGAATATTAGTTTTCCTTATTACCGAAATGAAAAAGGGTAATGAACTAATTAAGCTTAGAACTTTTGCATTAAAATCTCTTTCTACATATTTTAATAGGGGCGTTTGTATGGGATTTCAAGTGGATTTGATTTCCTTCTACACAATTCAATAAATGTAGCATCGATTTTCCAATTAGGTTTGATATCATTTCCTTTATAATTAGCCAGTGGATTTACAATGAATTCTTAAATGAAGATAGAACATGATTAGAGCTAGGACATAATTTACTTTATTGGCATAATGGAAATTAAATAAAACTTAATTCCTATCCATCCACAATACAAGAAGAGATAATGCACTAATATTCTCACTTTTCAATACATCCTCCTTTTTTTTTAAAGCAACAAAATGAAATCTAATATGTATATTTTCTTGTAATTTTTCCTAACATTCCACAAAAGAGTCCAACAATATTTCCATTAAGTTTTTAAAGAAAGACTACTAACATGTCAACAAGATCAACATACTCATATGAGGTTCCAAGCCAAGTTAAAGGAGAATAAATAGATTGTCCTTTCTTTCAACTTTTAATTCCATCCACATTACAACCTTATTAATGAAGTTCAAAAACAAATTTTCCTTCAAAAACTTGTTACAACATTTTCCACTTAATGTGAGATCAATTTTACAATGATGGAAGCTAAAGGATACAAAGCAATATTACATTTTTCCTCTACTCAAGGTGGGTAAAAATACAAGGTGGTTTCACATTGTCATCAACAAGGCTCCCAATGCTTCAAACATCAAAAAGATAGTTCCTCCAATAGTTTCACTTGATTCACAACAAAATAAGGGGAGAGGCAATGCTCTCCTCCCAACCAAGATACCCAATGGAGAAGAGAAGCCATCCTCTCCCTTGGCCCCCGAGCCCCAACCACATTACAATGGGAGAAAATCCAACTCATGGCAACTACTAGGCTTCCACATAACTCAACATAAAATTTCACATTCATTTCATAATCCTTCAAAACAAGAGAATCAACAATCACAACAAGAGGGAAAACAATCACAACAACAAGTCACAAGGCTTATCAAGAAAGCCATAAGAGTAAGACACTATGGGGAGGCCACTTATGCCTCCCAATGGGAATGGGTGCCACCTAAAAGCCTCCAATGCAAAACACAATACCCCAAACAACTCTTATGCCTCCCTCAAGTACCCCTTATCCCTCCATCCACTCTTATGCCTCCCTCAACTCTTATGGCTCCCTCAAAGTAAAACAAGAAGAAAATGCAAGCATTTCTCTTACAAGGTGGGCACCCAACCCAAACTCCCTCCTCAAGAACATGATCTCTTATGCCTCCCTCAAATAAACTCCCCATAGTCTCCTCCCACTCCCAACTCATGCATTCTACCCCATTCCCAACAAGCATTTCAAACAACAACATTCAACACAACATAAATATACTTTCACATAACTAAAAAAGAAACATAATGCAAACAAAGGTGAAGGTCCTACCTTTCCATGGTAGATCTTGCTCCAAGTATGAAGTCTCAAATCCCTCCAAAAACCAAGCAAATCATCCACAAGCTCCAACAAAGTTCCCACAAGTATCAACAAGCTCAAAAAATCCACAAACTCTTTCCAAATCCTCTCCTCTCCAAAATACAAAAAAAACTAAAAAATGAAACTTCCAACCCCCAAAACAAACAAGAGGATCAAATAAATAGAGAAAAGAGAGGGAGGGATGATGTGGCTCCAAGTAGGATGCCACCTACTTTTCCCTCCACTCCACATCATTTGGTCAACTTCATATATCCAATGCACCACTAATAAGTGGTTGAAAGAAAGGCAAGCACCTTACACACTCCAACTAAGCCCACTCCCCCAAAGGACAAAATTAAATTTGAGAGAACGTGCAATTAATATTTTTACCCTTTTATCCCCCCCAAAACACCTAAAAGACCCTAAATTTGGCCTTCCAACCCATAGGTAGGGTTGGCATGGGGTTTTTAAGAGGTGTGGGACAAGTTTGACTTGTCCCACAAGCTTTAAAATTTGGCCTCCAAGGCCAAATTCGAGTTTCCCATGTGGGGTAGAGTGTGCTACACTCAAAACTCAAACACACATCAATCCACACAAAATCCCAAGTAAATCAAGGTCCTAATAAATGAACTCTCTTTGGTCATATCCTTTAATTAGTTTAGGAACAATTTTCAAATTAGCTTAATTAAGTCACTACAACCCATGGCTAACAAAGGGGTAAACTCCAATCCAAGAAATATGAATAATAACATAAGTAAAAATGTCACTTACTAAGAGCAACACATACTAACATAATAAAAAGGGAAAAATTAAAACAAAACAACACATGACCCCTAGGTCACAATTTTTCCCTTAACCAAATAATTCTAACACACACACAATTACTTGTTGCCATGGTGACCTTAGCTGGATTCTTCTCGAATTCCGATGTGGTTGGTCTCCACTCCCCAATGTGGTTGGTCTACATTGTGATTGAATAATAAGATTGTTCCTCCATTATCAAGCTATTTGATAGTGTGTTTTCTACAGATTAGAGGCATTGTACCAGTGAATTTATGGTTCTTTTGCATGCTTATAGTTTCACATCACCTCCAATAAGAAATTTTGATAGTTTTGCAAGTCATTAAAGTGCGTTGAATTGCCTTGTGAGTGCAGATCAATTTAAAATCTCTTGTAGTGAATTCAACAGTCCTTTTACAAGTTGAAAAGTGTGTGTGTGTGTGTGTGTGTGTGTGTGTGTGTGTGTGTGTGTGTGTGTGTGTGTGCGTGTGCGTGCAGGCCCAGCCCCACAAAATTTTGGTGTATCATCTTCATGCTTTCAGTCTTACTTTTATTGTAACCCTTAACTCAATCAGAATACATATTTTCAGTGATTCATCAAAGGGAGCTAGCCCTTCTGGATGTTTCCCTCATTCCGAAACACCCACAACTCAGAGGGAATACCATTTTTTTTGTCCAAGTTGGAAGTCAGATTGCCATCTAGAAGAAGGAGCACTTTGGACTGATAACGAGGGGAATATCTTACAACTTTCCAAGAACCTCTCAGAAATGTTTACTATACTATCAATTAAAGACATGATATTTGTAGAAGAAAAATACACTTCCCTTACTAGTATGCAGCTCTAAGAGGTATCCCCTCGTTAAATATTGGCCACATTTGGCGAGAGGTCGATCATTCTGTTATTGAAATTTCCCAACTGCCCCTTTTCAAGGAATTCCCAATGTATGCTAGAAACTCTTATGGTTCCACCTTGTCGAGAAACTTTCTAATATTAGGCACCTTGTTTAAAATCTTCCATAAAAAGGAAGTGACCCATTCCAAGTCTCTTTCTGGTAACTTATGCTAAGAATATGAAACATAAAGCCTCATTTTAATGACTACAATACCTCATGTCTCATACAATTTTTTTTCTTCTAGAATATGTAATACTGCATTTTTCACTTCTTAATGCATATGTTGATAGGAAACAAATTAGTGGACCATCGCTAGAAGGAAGTGTTAAATTCATTGAATGTTTCTAATACAAGGTGTAATGTAAAAATACAAGACATTGATATTCATCATAGCCTGATGGATATCAAATTCAATTAACCATTATCTTCCATGGGCAAAAGGTTATCTTTATTGGCAACCTATAGATCGAAGCTAACTGTTTCAATGACATGATTGACGATTTCATCTCTATCATTTATCCTCACCGTCAAAATAAGCCCACGACATTGCACATGCTCCACGACAATGTGGTTAATAGAGTGAAGATGGATTATTCAATGATCGGGGGAAGCAAAATAAAAAGGGGATAAAGGAGGTAGAGTGGCACTGGTAGGGATTCAAACCCTTGACCCTGAAGTGAAATCTATCTTTTCATGTTTAATTTCAAATTTTAACTTTTCATGTTTAAACAAACATAATGAACAAATTTTACTACGAAATTTAAATTTATTCTAGCTTTCACGACAACTACTGCACTCTTATATTTTTGACCTTGAAGTTGAATCATGGGACGGAGTAAGGACACAACTGTCATTTTCCAGCAAGGCTCGTCAAGATTGGGAAAATAATTTTTAATTTTGGCCAATCCTTCGCTTTTAAGTTTAACCATTAGTCATTCTCCTTCCTTAATCCATTGGAGATTAAACTGGTTAAATTTTGAAAAGAAAAGAATATCATTGTCCTAACCCTTATCACACCCTTTTTTAAAAGAAGCTCTATATGATTGATAGAGTTTTGGTTGAAAGTGCACAAAGATGTTGGATTTTCTCGAAGATGATAACCACATTTTCAGTACATATGAGAAATCTGATAATACCCAAAAGTAGAAAATCCAAAGAATTTTGAAAGAAATTACGATTCTTGGCTTACAAATAATAATCTGATATACACAAAAGTAGTATACCCAGGCCACCAATCTCCAAAGACCACTTTGAAGCCACTTTCCAATGTTTTTTGTTGCGGCTTCAAAACATGTTTCTGGCATTCAATATAAAAATGTCTGCATGGCGATGTTATGTGTACATATTCAGACACATACCATTTTCCAATACCTTGAAACGTGTCTTCTCCAAACTACCAAATTTGAGATCACCTATTGAAATGCTTTCAGAGTCCGTATATTTAAAAATACAAATACTCATACAAACTATAAAACTATATATTTTGCATATATTTAATGATATTTTATAATATTATATAATAAATATGATATACTAATACTATATGTTTGTCTCCCTGAAATTATCACAAACAAGAGGCCATAGATTTTAACCCTGATATAATCAATGCAAAATCCATGAAGTAGGAACCAACTGGCATGATGTTCCTAGACAGACCTTACTAACAAAACTGTCACAGTAATTGATGCTTTCATGTGCTCGTGGATGCGTTTGTGGTCCTTTGTATTGAAATCATGCCCACTTTCAATGTTGGCACATTGGAACCAATCACACCCAAAGCCGTCATCCCTCACCTCTCCTACTCTGCAATGCTACCGATACGCCCTTTTGCCGACACATATAAGGCATTCATCAAACCAAAGAGGGTTCAAATCATTTTTGCAATATGTTAAAAGAGATTTCACTTGGGGGAAACCCCTCCTCCCTTCTAACGCGGATAGAGACAACGAAGGTCTAGATCAGTTATTTGTGAGGGAACAAATATACAGTGAATGGATGTTGACTGCGCACAAATTACAGATGCTGACTAAGACAACATATTATTTCTTGCTATGGATTTTTTGACCTAAACGAGACCAATTTGTCTATGCTACTTACTATGTGCTATGAAAATTTTGAACCATTGGGGAAGGTCAATTATGTTTCGATAGACCAAATCATTATCCTCAAAATTATGCAAGGAAACTGGCATGAAAGTTACAGGTCTGAAACACCATTTAGGATGCATCGTTCTCTACATTTTGCTGCAGGTTTTGAGAAGCACCTAATCAGGGTGGTGGGTTTTTTTTAACACGGGTCTATTTTCCCCATTCAAATTTTATCTTGTTGTTAAATACATGCATATTTAATTTATAAATAGTAAAAAAAAATAGTTATAAACAATAATGTTAATTATCTTTGACAAAAATAAAAGCGTCACTTTTCTTTTAAATTATCTGCATAAAACAAATTTTAATTTTATAATATATTAAACTTATGTAGATGTAGAAAGTGGTCTTAGATTAAAATGCACTTGAGTGATTTTCATATATTTTATTTCCAAAATTAAGGAATATCTATATGAAATGCCCATAGACCAAGTCATATCACGTACATAAGATCGATCGATGATACTTTTAAAGCTCTTCAAGCCATTTAATATATTTTCAACAACAATATTATCAAACTAAGGAATATCTATATCGAATACCCTTAAAAACAAATCTAAAATGTGTACTAACTCTGCATACTACGATTTTCCTAAAGCAAATCTTGTCCTATTAAGAAAATAATGGTAATGATGCACAACATGATGATAAATATAATGAATCTATAACTTGGAAAGCCTAAAATTTAATTTTCCGAAAGGTGTTTTGCACATGCGGAACGGTCCACCCCATATGATAGGTAATGAGACATGGACTCAAGAGATGAATCGGTCAACTAAGCACAAACTCTCATATGCCCTTCATGTGTTGGCCTATAACAGATACATGGAGATTGCAGTTATAAATAGTAACAAAAATAAAAAATGTTTGTTATAAAGAATAATCTTAATTTTCTTCAACAAAAATAAAAGTGTCACTTTTCTTTTAAATTATTTTCATAAAACAAAATTTAATTTATAATTTATTAAAATTACGTAGATATAGAAAGTGGTTTTGCATTAAAATGCACTTGAGCGATTTCCATATATTTTATTTCCAAAATTAAGGAATATTTATATCAAACGCACAATGACCAATTCGTATCATGTACATAAGATCTATCGACGATACTTTTGAAGCTCTTCGATTCATATATTATATTTTCAATTGCAATATTATCGAACTAAGGAATATCCATATCGAATGCCCTTAAAAACAAATCTAAAACGTGTACTAACTCCGCATACCCCAAATTTACTAGAGTAAACTTGTTCTATTAAGAAAATAATGATATTGGCGCACAACGTGACGATAAATCTAAAGAAGCTGTAACTTGGAAAGCCTAAAATTCCATTACGTTGAAAGGCGTTTACACATGTGGAATCGTCCAAAGCTAGAGTAGCTTATATCAAAAAGGAAAGATCAAAAAATTATAAATTTAAGATCCAATTACTTTCATCGAGCCTCAAAGAAAACTTCCACGCTATATCAACTCTTATAATTCCCCCAACGTTATTTCCACGATGTAAAAATCATTCAAAATAACTTCACTTCTACAATCATAGAAAACAAGTCGGCCATCTACGAAGGCCTGAACTGCAGGGTGCGATGCAAAAAAGAGAGCGAGCCAAAAGGGGGAGTTAAAAACGTCAGAGTGATGTAAAGATGAAAACAAAACAAAAAAAATGAAATCCTATATTTTCCTAGCAAGTATGAGTACTAATACCAAATGATGATCAACTCGACAACCACAACCTTCATCAATTGTTGAAAGCCCTTTACTCTCCCCGTTGCCAATTCTACCAGGCATACCGACTCATGGTAGGTTGATTATGGTTCGCTTCCAACAACATTTTTTTTTCTCTGTGTCGACTTTGAAAAGTCATGCTTTGCACAAATTTGTAGCTTGAAAAATGCCTTCCAAATAGTCTTAGTGGCTCTATCGTTGACATTGTTTAGGAAAATTCTTTTCGTCCACGTCATTTGCTTATATTTCTCATCGTTAACTTTGATCAGTTACATATAGTTTGTTGTCTTTTACAATTTGATTTCTGCTTACCATTTTTTCACTTTATGCGTTAACATCACACATGTAGCGTGCGATTGCTAGTTCGTAGCACCTCTTTTTCTTCTCGATTCTTCGCCTTTTAAATCTTCAAATATTAAAGTTTCTCTTTACTTCCCTAGTAACATATACATTGTATCCGTCATATATAATGCCTAGTAAATATTAAAATTAGGAAACATAATTTAAAGAATGTAAAATTATTATAAAATAAAAAGAAAAAGAACGGGAAAAAAATTAATAAAAACTTAAACCTTTGCATAAACCATAAAAGGTAAACATAACCCATATTTGTTTGTCTTTCGAAGAGTTGTTTATGAGAAGAGAACTTAATAAATGAGGATCCAATGTTAGAGCATATGCATAACGGGCAAAAACACGAGATTAAAGTCTTTGCTATACCTATGTCTGTTTAACACACACAAAATTAAGTGGAAGATACGGAGGCTTCCCGATGCTAGACAGCTGGAAAGCATATCTGCCTCCACTCGCCTCTGTACTTGCATCTAATAAATGCGGATAAGATTTAAAATATTTGTCTTAAAGGTACAACGGGCAAAAACATGAGATAGCTTATTTGTTTAGCACGCACAAGATTAAGTGGAAGCTTCCGGACAGTAGACAGCTGGAAAGCATATCCGGACAGTAGCCAGCTGGAAAACCATATACGGGCTCTATAAAAAAAAACTTTCCCTCGTCTTGCGAAAGAATGATTCCACTTGTCTTTTGATTTTTTTCTGCCGTGGCTTGTGGAGGTGCGACCTCATTTTTTTTGCCTGCCTTGTTTTTTTGAGTTGTTGTTTGTGGAGGTCTGATGTGTGCAAAGCATGGCCATGCCTGTGTCTTTCTTCTGTTCTGTCTGTTTGAGTCCAATGATGAATGTATTGTCGTCTGCTGAGTTTTTTTCTTGATATTTTTGTGAGTCGGATCCTCCACAAGAATAGCGGTGGGGAGCTTAGCGATGGAGTAAAGTGTCAGTGCAGACGAGACCACGGGTAAGCCCTTCTGTTCCATCGTTTATTCTATGTAAGCATTTGTGTATTTTCGCTAAAACGAAGTAAATATTATTGAATTGTAGGGTTTCATTTGTATATTTTTAAACATAATAAAATACCAAACCACGGGAATTGATTCTAGAACTTTCTTGTCAGATTTAGATAGAACTCGTCTAATGTAGACATTTGTATATGCCTAGTGGTTCATAATGTAACAGAGTAAATATTAGTGATATGTTTCTGTATGGCATTATGCGTAGGGTTCATTCTGCACCCGAGGGCTTCGATCTTTTTTAATGTTATTTAGGACAGTGTAGTAATTGACGGTGGAACCATACATGTTCGGACCAATGTGTGCCGGTCTGTAGCGTTTATTATTTTATTTAGGGCTTTGATTTTTTTTTTTTTTTCTGTTATTCATATGGCGATTCGTATATTCGCATTTTGTGCAGGGGCCCGGTTTTTTAAGATCCTGCCGTGTTATTTTTGCAGTGAAGGTTTATATGTTTTCAGATTTTTAATACTTAAAACGTTTTGCTTTTTCTTTACTTTTGTATTTGTAGGAGCAGGGCAGTTTTACGTGTGTTTGTTTATATCAACATGGAATACAATGTACAGTAGAGTAAGGTAGTCTTTCATTAATGTTTGTCCAATGCAGAGTAGATATTTATAATATATTCTGTATACGATCCGTTTATTATCTGTGCACGGTTGATGTTTGGGTTCAGGGTTTAATTTTACACTATAGGGTTTAATTTTTTAGGGAAAGTCTTAATTTTATAGGGCTTTCATATGCTGAATATTCCTTTCCATTCTCCTTGTGTTCTGTAGCGATATCTACTTCGGTATAGGCCATCTGTTGTTTTACTTATGAATTTTCTGTGTCTAACCAATCCAGAGTGAATGTTACCAATTATTTGTCAATAACTTAATACGGAGTAAATTTTTCAGAAACATTTAATAAGCATAGGTAATGATTTGGACATGTTTTAATTTTTGAATTTTAATGCTGTGAAGTTTTGTTTTGACCTGTTTACCTGCCTACTGATTACTGTTAACATACTTAGTTTGTACAGAGTATATGTAATTTTTGTGGGAAACAACCTTTCATGATTTATTAGGTAATGCTATAGATACAGTTGCAGTCGTTGCTCATGATTTAAGTAATGTTTTAAGGACGCTTGTTCTTACATTTAGCTAGGTCATATATTTTCATACTCTTGTCTAGTTTATTGTTATGTAAAATCTTAAGTTTAATGATACATTTGACTGTGCTATTGGTTTTACAATGTTTATAATTGTGTTCATTGGTAAGAGTATTTCAGCGTTTTTTATATTTTAGATGTAGGACGTCAATTTAATTATTAAAAGGGGTTTGAGTTTGGAACCATAAAAAAGGATTTGTTGTATGTTTTAATTTTTAATTAGTCTGAAACCCTGTTTGATATTTTCATAAAATTGATTAGTGGATGATAATGGTAAGTGTATGTTTTTAACAATTAAAACATTTTCTCAAATTTTATTCAATTTTGACCAGTATTAATCTTAATTATTCTGCTTTCTTGCACCACCTTCAGAGAGGATTTCATTTTCTATATTGTCGGCTTATGTATTAATAAGTTGTTTGAAATGGGTTACTATTTCTTCAATTTTCAGAAACTTGTTTTGCATATCTTTTGTTTGGAATTCATTACACTGTTCTGTATTGGAATTCATTACACTGTTCTGTATTTTTTTTCGTAAATTCTTGAAAGGTGAATTGATGGAAGGCTAGCTCTGCTTGAACTTTAATTGTTTATTTTTTAATTTACTTAAAAAACATGCAACAACATCGTATAAGCAGCACTGATTTGTAATTCAATCACTAATTTAAAACATGTAACAACGTATAAGGAGCTTTTGATTTTTTGTTCAATCACTAATTTAAAAACATGATTCAATCACTAATTTGAAAACATGACTGCGTTTAATTACTTACAAGCATGAATGATGTTATTCTATGTTATTCATATCACTGCCTGTACGGAAATAATGCATATATTTATTCTTTTTAATCAATTTTGTTTTATATAAATCTTACTCTGCTGTCGTGGATTTTAAAATTAGATAGCAAATGTTTTTTGTTTTTCTTTTAATTATGTCTTATTTATGCTCTACTTTATAACCTAATCTCTTTATTTATTCAATCACTAATTTAAAAACATGACTGCGTTTAATTACTTACAAGCATGAATGATGTTATTCTATGTTATTCATATCCCTACCTGTACGTAAATAACGCATACGTTTATTCTTTTTAATCAATTTTGTTTTATTTAAATCTTACTCTGCTGTCGTAGATTTTAAAATTAGATAGCAAAGTATTTTTTTTTCTTTTAATTATTTCTTATTTATGTTCTACTTTATAACCTAATCTCTTTCACAAATTCCTTTTCTACTATTGTGGAGAGCGATATATCAAGTTAAAAGTTTATTTTTTGTAACCGCTATTTTCTGGAATGTTTTCTTGTTTCTAGAGTTGAAACTTTGTTATCAACATTTGTATTAGACCATTAAAAGTATGGACGAAGGTAGTGGACAGTCGACATAAGAAGTCTGCTTTATGTGTAATACTAATTGTAGTCTGGTATAATTGTTATTATAATTTTACTTAATGATACATTGATATTGGCTGAATAATTGCAGAATTAAAAAATTATTACACGTTTTAAGTTTTTATTTATGTTGTAGTAAACCTTCAGAAATTTGTTGTGCAAACCGCTTGAACTTAATTGTTTATTTGTTAATTTACTTACAAATATGTAATAGTGAATCTTTAAAAAGCTGTAATGTTTTTTTATTCTGTGGAAAAAATTCAAATTTCAATTTCTTTTAATTATTTCTTATTTATGTTCTACTTTATAACCTTATCTCTTCACAAATTCCTTTTCCGCTATTGTGGAGAGCGATATATCAAGTAAAAGTTAATTTTTTTAACCGTTATTTTCTGGAATGTTTCTTGTTTTTAGAGTTGAAACTTTGGTATCAACATTTGTATTAGACACGTTAAAAGTATGCACAAAGGTAGTGGACAGTCGACACAATAAGTGTACTTTTATTTATGTAGTAGTAAATTTTATTTATGTAGTAGTAAATTTAAAAATGTTTTTTTATTCCGTGGTAAAAAAAAAATGATTTTAGCTGAATGTGGTAAAAGAAAATTGAACTTTAATTGTTTACCTTGTTTATTTACTTACAAGCATGTAAGTTTAATTGTATATGCAAGTTTAATTGTATACGCAACATTGATATGTAATTGAAAGTAATCCACTAAGGTAGTGGACGGTTGACACAAGAAGTTCAAAAATTGTTAGTTTTAAAAATTAATTTAAGGTTTTATGTTTTATTTATGTAGTAGTAAATTTAAAAAGTTTTAATTTTTTTTTATGGCGTGGAGAATCCTAATTTTTCTGAATGTTTTTTTTTGATTGTGGTATAATTGTTATTTTAGTATTATTGTAAGGAACCTGGATTTAAGCTGAATAATTAGAGGTTTTTAAACAAATAAAAACCTTGAACAAGCTTGATTTTTTTTACGGTGTGGCAAATGCAAAAAAATTATTTCATGTTTGATTTTTTAGTTATTGTGATGGTATAAATTTTTAATTTTCTTATTATTATGGTGTGATAAATCTTGTTTCAAAAAAAGTAGTTTATTTTTTATTTTTTTCCAAAACTGTTTCATGTGTAAATAGTGTAGATTTAAAAAAGAAAGTTTTTAATTTCACTTTAATTTTTTTTTTCAAAAACTGTTTCATGTTGAAATAATGTGAATTTTAAAAAAGGAGTTTTGCAATTATAATTAAAAAAAAATGGGAGTTTGAAAGAATTTTATTCAACGGGTGTAGAAAAATGAATTTTAAAACTCTTCTTTTATTTTTGTTGAAAAAAGATCTAATAATAGTCGCAAAAGTTAATTTATGGATATTTTAAATGTACATATCATTTTTTTTCAAATAAATTTTTCTATCTTTAAATAATTAAATTTTTTTAAAATCCTTTTTAGGGATTGTAAAATTTCTAAATTTTCAACTCAAAAAACACTTTTTAAGAAAAAAAATTAGAAAAAGTCACCCTAATTTTTTAATGTATATATAACAATATTTTTTAAAAAAAAGAAAATCAAACGTTAAGTAATGAAAGATTTTAAAAAAATGAATTTAAAAAATGGATTTTTTGGGTATTGTAGTAAAATTCTAAATCAGAACACTTTTAAGAAAAAGGTGGAAGAAGTCACCCCTAATTTTTCTTGAAAGGCATATTTAATTAATAGTCATTAAAAATAATAGATTTATTTTTTATTAAGTAATAATGTATTTATTTAATAATAAAAAGTGAATTTTTTATTTTTTTATGTATTTATATAATAACTAGAAAGTAAATTGTAATATTTTACATATATTATACATGATATATAAAATATTTGGAATATTTAAAAAATTTCAAGAAACACACATCCCCCCTACTCTCTCTCCTCCTCCTTTCCTCTCTCCCCTGCCTCCTCTTTTTCCTCTTTTTCTCTTCTCCTCCTCCCTCCCCTCCCACCTCATCTCTCCTCCCCTCTCTTTTCTCCCTAACCCTTTCTCTCTCCCTCCCTGCCCCCTTTATTCTTTCTCTTCCTAGTCTCTTGCCTCTCTCTCTCTCCTCTTTCTCCCCTCACCCCTCCCTCTCTGTTTTTCCCCTCTTATCCACTGTTTTCTACTCCCCCTCTCCTGCTCTCTGCTTTTCCCACTCTCTTTCTATCTTTACCTCTCACTCATATTTTGCCATCTCTCTCCTGCTACCTCTGCATACATCTCCACTACCTCTCTATCACCATATATCAATGTTATTTATACACGTACATCATAACAATTATCTATGTCAAATTTTTGACACATATAGCACAAATTCTTTTGAGAATCTATTTATAATTATTTTTTTACAAATTATATTTGTAGTTTACGTTATATATATGGCGCCGTCCCCTGTACATCCTTACACATCTTTGTTGTGCACTTCTTTGGGAAGCAAATCTATTCCTAATCTCTCCAGTCCTTCAGCCTCAACCCTTACAAATATCACCTCCAAGTAACTAGTAAGTCAAAAGTAACCTAACAAAAAATATACTAACAAAATCTTTATTAAATAGATGTTATAAATTCCATTCGAATTAATAATAAAATATAAAGAAATTGGGAAAAATTTAAAACATTTTAATTGAAAAAAGAATATAAAAAAACTAAAAAATATAAATATAAATATAAATTGATAAAATAGATAAAAATTACTTAAAACTTAAAATTTAATATTAAATAAAAATGAATCATTAGAAACACGGACCCAACGACATTAGTTCAATAAATTCGATTGTAAGCACAAAGTATCAATTTTATCATAAAAAAATGACTTAAAATTAAAAAAATTTTGTAAGATTAATTGAAAAAAATTAATATTTATATTTTATTAAAATTGAAGGTTAGGAAAAAATAAAAAAATAAACTGTTAAATAAAACCTTCTAAAATATTAAATTCGCTTTATTTCAGAACGCTAATACATTAACTTATAAGCAAAATATATTCTGAATTGCTTATGACATTTTTTTTAGGGTGTAAGATTCTGAATTTCTTCATTCTCTTGTGTCCTGTAGCGTATCTACTTCGGTATAGGCCATCTGTTGTTTTAGTATGAATTTCTGGTCTAACCAATCCAAAGTGAATTGTTACCACTTATTTGTCAATAACTAATACGAGTAAATTGTTCAGAAATATTTAATAAAGCGTAGGTTAAGATTTGGACATGTTGTAATTTGAATTTTAAATGCTGTGACGTTTGTTTTGACCTGTTTACTGCCTAATGAGTTACTGTAACATACTAGTTTTAACAGAGTACATGTATTTTGTGGGAAACAACCTTTCAGATTATTAGGTAATGCTATATAGATACCGCTGCAGTCGTTGCTCAGGATTTAGTAAGGTTTTAAGGACGCTGTTCGTACATTTAGATAGGTCATCTATTTCATACTCGGTCTAGTTTTGTTTTGAACTGTTTACTGCCTACTGATTTACCTGTTCACTTACTTGTTTGTACAGAGTACATGTAATTTTATGTGGAAAAAACCTTTCATGATCATGGGTAATGCTAAGATACAGTTGCAGTCGGTGCTCATGATTTAAGTAATGTTTTAAGGACGCGTTCTTACATTAGCTAGGTAATATATTTTCATACTCTTGTCTAGTTTATTGTTATGTAAAAATCTTAAGTTTCCTGATACCTTTAGTGCTTCAAGTTATGAATGGTTGTTTTGGTAAGAGTATTTCAGCGTTTTTAGGATTTTAGATGTAGGCGTCAATTTAATTATTAAATGGGGTGGGTTTGGAACCAATAAAAATGAATTTTTGTTGTATGTTTTTAATTTTTTAATTAGTCTGACACCCGTTTAATTTTTTCATAAAATTGATTAGGGATGAAATGGTAAGGGTATGTTTTCAACAATAAAACATTTTCTCAAATTTGTATCAAATTGGACCAGTATTATCTTACTTATCTGCGGTCGTGCACCGCCTCAAGAGGATGATTTTCTATCTGTCGGCTTATGTATTAATAAAGTTTGTTGAAATGGTTTACTAGTTCTTAAATTTTGAATTTAAAAAATGGATTTTTGGGGATTGTAGTAAAATTCTAAATCAGAACACTTTTAAGAAAAAGGTGGAAGAAGTCACCCTAATTTTTCTTGAAAGGCATATTTAATTAATAGTCTAATAGATTTATTTTTTATTAAGTAATAATGTATTTATTTAATAATAAAAAGTGAATTTTTTATTTTTTCATGTATTTATGTAATAATAGAAAGTAAATTGTAATATTTTACATATATTATACATGATATATAAAATACTTGGAATATTTAAAAGATTTTCATAAAAATAAATAAAAAATAATATATATAATAATATTTATATATAAAATGATAATATATCTAATAAAAATATATATTTAATATTTTATATTATAATAATAAATAAATAAAAATATATATAATGAAAATATATTTTATACCTAAACAATTTCTATATAAATAAATGAAAAATTTATTATTATATATAATGATATTATATATCTAATATTATATAAAATAAAAATAAATATATTTTAATATTTTACATGTTTATATACAATATAATATATTTTAAACTATATGTATATATTTAATATACTAATATTTGACATATATATAATGATAAATATGATAATATACAATAATATATATTAAAAATATATAAATTTATTATAAAAGTAATTTATATGTCAAATTTTTGACACATATAAACACATAATTATTTTGAGAAATATATTTATAAATTTACAAATTATATTGTAAGTTTAAGTTATATATATGAAAGTATAAATGTACATAATTAATATTTGTTGTGATTATTTGGAAGAAAATATATATAATAATAAATATCAATAATTAAATAAGTATAAAATATTAATAGAGGTAAATATTATCAAAAATTGAAGAAAATATATATAATAATAAATATCAATAATTAATAAGTAATCAAAAATTAAAAAATCAAATAAAAAGTAGACTAAGTCAAAAGTAAACTAACAAAAAATATACTAACAAAAAATATTTATGTAATAGATGTTATAAATGACATTCGAATTAAATTAATAAACTATAAAGAAATTGGGAAAAACTTAAACATTTAATTGAAAAAAGAATATAAAAACTAAAAAATATAAATATAAATATAAATTGATAAAATAGATAAAAATTACTTAAAACTTAAAATTTAATATTAAATTAAAAATTGAATAATTAGAAAAAGGAAAAAACGAAATTAGTTAAATAAATTCGAATTTGTAAGAAAAGCTATAAATTTTATCAATAAAAATTACTTAAAAATTAATATTTAATATTTTATGAAAAATTGAATGATTAGAAAAAAATAAAAAAATAAACTAGTTAAATAAAAATTATAAATTAAATTCGAATTTATTTAAGAAAAGCTATATAAATTAAATTATAATCAAATTAATAAAACTTGTAAAATATAAACAAATTGGAAAAAAGTCAACATAAACAAAAATTAAGTTTTTATATTAAATTCAAACAACTATAAATTCAGTATTTACTAAAAGTAAAAAACAATAGTTAAAAAAGTCAAAATAAAAACTAAAAAATTAATAAAACTCTAATATAAACTTGACACATGATGAAAATTAAAAGAAAAAACAAATATAAATATTAAAAAATAAAAAATGAAATTAGAAAAAAAATATTAAAATTAATATTATAAATGTTTTAAAATTATAATATATAAGCAAATAATATTAAAAAAATGAATTTGTTTTTTTGAATTTTTTAAAAATTAATAAGAATGAAATAAAATAAAATATTAGGAACAAACAATAAAAATCAGGAAGAAAATCAAATTAAAGTGAAAATAAAAATTTCAATGTGTTTTAAGAAAAACTAAAAATGATTCATATAAATTATGAGAAATGAAAAAAAAGAAAAAGAAATAGATTTTATTTTTTTATAAAATGCTAATTTGTAAAATTATAAAAAAAATTATTTATAAACTAATTTTTAATTTCATTAACAATTTTTTTTTTCCAAAATCAAATATTAAAAAAGTAAAAATAAAATAAACATTTATATAATAATTAAAATTTTGAATATAATAACAAAAAAATAAAATAAAAAATGTAATTTTTTTTTTTAAAACTAGAATTAAATATATATATATATATATGTATATGTATATGTAAGTATAAATGTACATATAATATATTTGTTGTGTATTTTTTTCTTGGTTAGTCTTTATTTGTTATTTTTCATAATTTGACTTACTAGTAATTAATAAGTATAAAATATTATCAAATACTCATAAGTCAAATTATGAAAAATAATAAATAAACAGTAACAAAAAAAAAATTATTTAATAGAAGCTATAAATTATTTAATAGAAAAACTTCAACATTTAATTGAAAAAAGAATATAATATTTTGAAAATAAATACTAATAAATATAAATTGATAAAATAGAGAGAAAATTACTTAAAAGTTAAAATTTAATATTAAATTACAAAAATAATATTTAATATTTTAGTAAAAATTGAATAATTAGAAAAAAGAAAAAAAGAAATTAATTAAATAAAATTATAAATTAAATTCTAATTTATTTAAGAAAAGCTATAAATTAAACTATAATCAAATTAATGAAACTTGTAAAATATAAAGAAATTGGAAAGAACTCGACATAAACAAAAATTAAATTTTTATATTAAATATTAGAAAAAAGAAAAAACAATAAATAGTTAAAAAGTCAAAATAAAAATTTAAAAATTAATAAAACTCTAATTTAATCGTGACAAATGATGAAAATTAAAAGAAAAAACAAATATAAATACTAAAAAATAAAACTAATATTACAAATGTTTAAAAAGGAAAATAAAACAAGAAAAATATAAAATATAAGCAAATAATATAAAAAAATTGAATTTTTAAAAAATTAATAAAAATGAAATAAAATAAAATATTAGGAAAAAACAATATATCTATTAGAGAAAATCAAATGAAAGTGAAAATAAAAATTTCAATGTGTGTTAAGAAAAAATAAAAATGATTCATATAAAAATTATGAGAAATGAAAAAAACGTAAGAAATAGATTTTTTTTTTTTTAAATGCTATAATTGTTAAAGTTATAAAAAAAACTATTTATAAACTAATTTTTAATTACAATAACAATTTTTTTTCTCAAATCAAATATTAAAAAAAAAACATAAAAAAATAATAATAATAATAATAATATAAAAATTTAATTTTTTTATTAAAATACAAGAAGTATTTTAAAAGCGAGATAAAAAACAATAAAACGGAAAAAAAAAGAATCAAACGAAATAATATTACAAACTTTATTAATGAGAAAATACAATAAAAAACTAAAATTACTATATTCAATATTTAATTGAAATTAATTATTAATTACGAAAAAATAAAATAAAAATTAATTAATTTTTGAAAAAAATAATAATAAAATATTAAATTTATAAAAAAACCAATTCAATAACATTTTTTAAAGAACAAAGGATAATATGATTCACAAAATAATCAAATGAAATTAATTATTAATTATTAAAAAACAAAAATAAAAAACTAATGACTATATTCAATAACGTTGTTTTAGAACAAACAATCATGATTTACAGAGTAATTAGTTGAAATTAATTATTAATTATTAAAAAAATAAAAAATAAAAATAAATAATTTTAAAATTAAAATTAATATAATAAAATAAGTTTAAATTAAATAGAAATTAAAATTAGAAAACAATACAATAAAAAACCAAAATAAATAAAAACTAAAAACTAAACAATTTTTAAAGAAAAAAATGATAATAATTTAATAAATAATAATTGAAATTAATTATTAAAAAAAATAAATAGAAATAAATGTTTATAATAATATAAAATAAAACATAATGGAAAACTTATTGAAATAAAACAATAACTATGAAAATGTTTAAAATGAAAATAAATTTAAATAAAAAAATAAAAAAACACTTATTTAACTAAGAAAAGATAAATGAAGGAAATATTTACAATTAAATAATAAAGTATTGTTTAAATAAAATGTTAAAATATTATTTAAAAAACACTGACTAAGAAAAAGCTTCAAATTAAAATTAAAAAAAATATTGAAATTAATTATTAAAATAAATAAAATTAAAAAGTTATTTAAGTAAATAAACCAAGGAAATATTTAAATTCTAAAATAAATAATAGTTAAATATTAAAATTTAAAATTAATGATAATATAAATAAAAGTTAGTTTCGAGCTTGCATTGTGGAGTAGTGGCTTGAACTTTGGGTTTGCTTCCTACGGTCTTTAAGAGTCGATGCATGTCAATTACAGGCGGTTGTGTTAATAAAATTAATAAAAATCTATTGAAATTGATTAAAAAAAATTAAAATAGAAATTAAAAAATAATAATTTAAAGGTCAAACATAAAAAATTAGTAGATAATGTAAATTAAAAAAAATTGAATATGTTTTTTTAAAAATAATCAAAATTAGAATTTCACAAAAATAAGTTAAAAAGTTAATGGCTATAAACAAAAAAATAATGACTGAATATGTTGTGTTAACTCTGCGATTAGGAAGGAATGGAATGGGCTTGCAAATTATAGGCCATGTTCATTAAGATTGACTTTGAAAAGGCTTTGGGCTCTTTTTTATTCAAACGGTCAATATGCTATTTGTAGATGCTTCTTCTCAAATTTCTATCAATGTCCCTATGCTATCAATTTCTATTAATATTAAAAAAATCAATAAATGAATTAAATAATATTAAAAATTAAATAATATTATTAATAATTAAAATTTTAAAAACAATAAATATCAAAATTTAAAATTAAAATTATTTTAAAATAAAAAATAATAAAAAACAATACTAAAAATTCCAAATGAAAAACTTAAAAAATAATTAAATAATATTCCAAACTAATTATATTTAATGAATCAATAAATTTAAAAATGAATAAAAAATTAACAGTAATTAAATTACAAAATTTAATAAAACAAATTACAAATAATAAAATTACAAATAATAAAATTTAACAAAGTAATAAAAATTTTCATAATTAAAATCGAAAATTAAAATAAACCAATTAAAGAAAAAAATAAAAAATAAATTAAGAAAAATTTAAAAATTAATTAAAAAAATAAAAAAACTTGATAAGAATCAAAAATTAAAAATTACCAAAAATTTCCAAATTAAGATAAATAAAAATGTAAATAATAACTTTACAATTAAACAATTATAAAAAAATGAAAATATAATTAAAAACTTAAAAAAATTAAATATATATTTTTTTAATAATTGCAAATTTTAAAAATTATTAAAAAATAAGAAATAATGAAAAACAATACTAAAAATTCCAAGTTTAAAATTTAAAAAATTAATAAGAAAATTATTAAACGAGAAATTATTAAAAAAATATTACAAATTATAAATTAATTAAACAATTATTCAAAAAAAATAATATAAATTAATATTTAAAGAAATCATTAAACTAATTAAAAATTATTTAATAAATAATAAAATTTGAAATTGACAATAATTAATAATTTTTTGTGGGGCTTGCACATTAAAGGAAAAAATAATGTCCTGATAGGGTGTAGGATTTCATTGACATCTGAGCGCCTTGTTCGATGAGTCGAGCTTCGTCCTTGCATCTTTCTTTATTGGCGCACCCTCAATGTTCAATGCAGTTGGATGTCAAGTGTGGACTCGAACATTAGTTTTTAATTTATCGCAAGTGTTTGCTAAGGTCAATGAAAGGTGGCTCTCGATGTAATGCACGCTAAAACAACCCACTTGAGACCTAAGAACAATCTAGGATTAATTAGGAAAATTATGGAATAATTTTTTTGATTAAAAAAATTTATAACATGGTTACAAGACAACAGTTGTTACTATAAGGTTTTGCAACAATTCTAATCCACTAGAACATACTTTTCTTTTATTAACAATTATTAGAGGTCATAAGGTCTAAAATTTAAGGTTAGAAGATTCAATTAGGTTCAGAGGGTAATTCCTGATCACCATATACACTCTCTAACAAACTTAAATGTTCAACTTGATTTTTCTTCAATTTAAATCTTTCAAAACTTTCCTAAATCATTCCTATTGGATAGAAAATTTCCTCACATTTCCATTGATATAAAGAAGTCCTCCTAACTCATCTGATTTTTAGAGTTATGGGCTGGCGGGTCTCGGGGTGAAAATTTTCCCAAGGGCAGTTTGACGGGCCATTGGGAGACTTTTGGAAATTTTTTCGCCCCGTTTGCGCCCGTGCTTTTACAAGTCCGCAAGGGACACGTGGCGCATCCTAAGCTAACGCCCCGAAGGGCCTAGATGGTAGCATTCACTCGCTTCTTCGCCGACACCTCGCAATGCCACGTGGCAGCTCCTGATTCGCTGCAGGCCGACGGTCGACGGTCGATGGAGAATACTTGGCAAATTTTTCTAAAGTTTTTCGAAATGTAAAATGGCAAAAAGGGACCCGCTCCTCCGTCGATGCCTTGTGACGCCATGTGGCATCATCATATTGGTTACGCCCTGACGGGGCGGCGGGGAAAATTTAGAAAATTTTTCCAGGAGCGCTAAGCTTAAAAAGGGGTCCGCCCCTCCGCTGACACCTCATGGTGCCACGTGGCAACGTCTGATTGGCTGCGGGTCGGCAGGAAAAATTAGGAAATTTTTCCTAAATTTTTTCTGAAGTTCCCAAAATAAAACTCTAATTTAATCGTGATCCAAATGATGAAAATTAAAAGAAAAACCAAATATAATACTAAAAAATAAAAAATAATGAAAAATGAAATTAGGAAAAAAATATTAAATTTAATATTACAGTTTTTTTAAAATAAAAATAAAACAAGAAAAATATTAAAAAATTGATTTTTTTTTTTTCTAAATTTTCTAAAAATTAATAAAAATGAAATAAAATAAAATATGAGGAAAAAACAATATAACTATATCTAAAATTAGAAAGAAAATCAAATGAAAGTGACCAAAAATTAGAATTTGTGGTAAGAAAAAATAAAAATAATTCATATAAATTATGAGAAATGAAAATAAATAAGAAATAGATTTTTAAAAAAAAAAATGGTATAATTGTTAAAATTATTAAAAAAACTATATAAAAAAAGAATCAAACGAAATAATATTACAGACTTTACTAATGAGAAAATACAATAAAAAACTAAAATTACTATATTCAATAACAATAATTAATTGAAATGAATTACTAATTACTACAAAATAAAAATAAAAAGTAATTAATTTTTTTTTGAAAAAATAGAATAAAAAATTAAAATTAATAAAAAACCAATAACTATATGCAATAACATTTTTTTAAAGAACAAACGATTGACAAAATAGTCAATTAATTATTAAAAAAATAATTTGAAAGTTAAAAAATAAAAATCCAATAACTATATTCAATAATGTTTTTTTAGAACAAACGATGATTATTTACAAAATATTTAGTTGAAATCAATTATTAATTATTAAAAAAAAAACAATTAACTAACAAAAAGTTTAAAATTAAAATAAGTTCAAATTAAATAAAAATAAAAATTCAAATTAAAAAATAAAAATAAATGTTTACAACAAAAACGTGACAAAAATAAGAATAAGAATAAATAGAAAAAAAAAGAAAAGAAATTAAAATTAGAAACTAGATATGTAATACCCAGTTTGGCGGTTACCCAGGTTCATGGCGTAGTGACCCTTTCCTTGTTGGGTCGTTGCAGTATATGTTGACTATGTGTATATTTCTATTGAAACTTTTAACATATAGTTTATAACTTTTGTGTGATAAACATATCTCTATATCAAAACCTACAATATATAAACTCATTCGAGTATTAAAAATAGCTTTCAACATAAAGTTAACATTGTTGAGTAAGCGTATATTTATACTCGAAGCCTTCAACATACAGTGGATTACACTCGTTAAATTTAGGTATATCTATATCATATACCAAAGTCTTCCTTTGACTAAGGAAAGTCAGGATCTTATTTATTTCATTATCTATCTAAAATATTTAAAAGAATTTATACTTGACGAACCTTCATCCTCACCATTGAACTGCAATCTTGTCCATATATCACATATATTTAATTCAACAGAGTTTAACCAGTCAGTGAACTAACGTGGATTGATTAAAGATTTTAGTATTTATAATGTTAATGGCAGGTAAATGCGCATGCTGTTTATGTGACGGTTTCTCATTCGTGGAGATAGAGTTCCAAATTGAGGGAACTTTCTTCTTCAGATAATATTATTGTTGTATTTGTAATGTCATAGAATGAATATTCTACCGTGTTCGATAGAACCGTGTCATTGTATGTTTGGTTGATATATTTAATTCAGAAATAGATAGAATGCCGAAATTTAAAATGCGACTTAGCGTAAACCAGGTCTGTTATTTTGTTCTATAGTTTTGTATACTTGTTTGCTCGCGGTAGCGCTTCGGATGTTATAGTTGAGATACAAACTTACTATCGAATGTTAATGAAATGAAATAAAATATAAGTAAAAATAAACAAATGAAGGAAAGCAGGGTTTGCGTGGGAAAGAAGGGAGGGTAGGTGTGTGGCGCAGGTTGGGAGGGGACATGATTTTAAAGTCAAAATTCTATCTGCTGGTGCCGTCCCTACTGTCCCTCACCCCCCTTCCTACCTCTTAGACCTGGTACGTGGCCATCCCTCACTGGCCTTACCTCTGCCAGCCACCCCACCTTTAATTCATGTGATTTGCAAATATCTTGCGCCCTGTGCTACCTGCTCTCTTTGACCTCTTCTGGCCGCGTGAGCAGGGAGGAGCATTGTCATTGGGATTTGGTATGAGTGGCATTTCAGAAGGCTCGAATAGGGTTTTTCAGTCCATGCTCGGATCCATTGATGGTGAAATGAAGGTCTATCGCCCTGCTGTTGCGAGGGTGGGCGTGGGTTCTTCTGGGAGTCCCGTGAGGAAGTGCCTGGCTTTATGCAGCAGCTAAGGGTCGAGAGGTGAACTTATCTGCAGAAAATCAGTGGCCTCCAGAGAGAGTAAGTGCGACAGCTGCTGCAGGGCGATCCCAAGGAAGCCGTTGGTGTTGATCCTGCTGTTCTGGTTGCACGCGACCACAGTCGTGAGTTGAGCTGTCTTGCCTTTCCATTTTGGAAACACGTTTCCACCTAGGTGATGTGTAAAGAAGAGGGTATGCTGAAGGACATCTTTGAACTTTCTCTCCAGAGAATTTGTTCATCCATATTTTCAATGGAGGACAACCCAGGTAAAACTTCCTCATTGCAGGACTTCTTTAAGACAGGCATATATCGAATCCCCAAATCGAATGCTATTTTTCTAGACCCAGCTTGTATCCTCAGCACTTGCTATACTAACTTTCAGTATTTCACCTGCCATTTACTATGGCCGCTCTCTTCCCAGTTCCCCAAAATGAAGATGAAGGAAAGAACCAGAATGCGAGAGAGCTAAAGAAGAAGAAGAGGCAAAAAATAAAAAACAAAAGAGAAATAGTGATTTAGTGCTCAATGAAAAAGAGGAACTTGCCCAGCAACGTCACATGCAAATAGCTTCCAGTGTTGCAACCCTGATTAAGCCTTGAAGGCATTCTGTGGCTCTCGAAATTTCAGTCAAATTACAACTTTCAGCACACTTACCAGCTTAAAAGTTCCTACAAGGAAGAAGTTTCCGATCTGGATAGTCTAGGACATTTTTTTTTGTTTTGCAAAGTTTATGGTATAAATTCATATCAACATATGGAAGTAAGGCCTTTCTTGTCAAGTGCTTAAATGAAGCTTTTCTCAAGGAACCCAATTTTTTTCAACATCCTTCATTCTTTAAAGGTCAATGCGTCATATGCAAGAGCAGATGATGGCTTAGTGGATAATCAACAAGAAAAAGATGCCTTGGTTGAGAAGCAAGGAGAAAGTAATCCCTCTTTTGTTGAATTGGGAAAGTTGTGGCAGGCGAGCCTATTTATGAAATATCTTTCCATAGCTATGTGACAGACGAGTCGGTCCTAGGTGACAGATCACACCCACAGGCATAGGAGATCTACGCAATGTTGGAGAAAATGTCTTGGGAGATGAAGGTAGCAGGATATTCTTTTAGATCCAGAGCATGTACAGAGGTTGTTTCTTCAAAATCGGTTATGTGACAGTGAGGGTGTTACCAGCAGACCTGATGAAATTTATTTACAAAAATCCTACTTGTTGTCATGGAAGAGAACCTCATAGAGGCCGATCTGTTTCATATCAGAATATTCGTGAAACACAATTTGCTTTGCCATATATGAGCCTTTTCAATGAGTCACTAGGTTGGCAGGCATAAAGTTTCCTGTTGGAATTATCACACCTTACAAGCTACAGCTGAAATGTTTGCACCGAGAGTTTGATGCTGTCCTCAAACCTGATGGAGGAAAAGGTTATTTATCATTACGATAGATGCCTTCCAGAGCTAGGAGCGTGAGGTAATCATTATGTCTTATGTCCGAGCTTTAAATCATGGGGTTGAGTTGTAGCTATTTTTCACCGCGTGAATGAGGCGCTAACATGAGCTCGCAGAGCACTTTGGGTTAAGGGCAAGCAGCGGCTTTGAAACAATCATATGCATATGGAGATGGCGTTTTAAACCAGGCATGTTAAACCTGCCCTTGCAATCTTCTGCTACCCTTTTATTATGTCATGAATTGAATGTCCTTCTATTTTCTTTTATCTGTTATGGCATTTAGAATGGACTTTTGCAAATTTCCTTGCTCCTCAATTAATTTCAATCTGTGCTTCGAAAATGGTATTTTGTAGCATAAAATTATTTCACAATGGACAAAATGAAAGTATATTACAAACTTCATTAATATATTTGTAAGTTTAAATTATATATGACATTATATAAAAATAATGAAAGTATAAATGTACATATAATTAGATATTTGTTGTATATTTTTGGAAGAATAAAAAATTGAAGAATATATATATATATATATATATATATATATATATATATATATATATAAACATCAATAATTAATAAGTATAAAATATTAATAGAGTTAAATATTATCAAAAACTAGTAAGTTCAATTATGAAGAATAATAAATAAACACTAACAAAAAAAGTTTATTTAATAGATGCTATAAATTACGTTTGTATTAAATTAAAAAGAAATTGGGAAAAACTTCAACATTTAATTGAAAAAAGAATATAATATTTTGAAAATAAAAACTAATATATAAATTGATAAAATAGATTAAAAAAAAATTACTCAAAAATTTAATATTAAATTAAAAAAAATAATATTTAATATTTTATTAAAAATTGAATAATTAGAAAAGGAAAAAAAAAAATTAATTAAATAAAAATTATAAATTAAATTCTAATTTATTTAAGAAAAGCTATAAATTAAATTATAATCAAATTAATGAAACTTGTAAAATATAAAGAAATTGGAAAAAACTCGAACATAAATAAAAATTTAATTTTTATATTAAATTTAGAAAAACTTAAAATTTAGTATTTACCAAAAGTTGAAAGATAAAATAGAAATATTAGTATTTACCAAAAGTTGAAAGATAAAATAGAAAAACTTAAAATAGTTAAAAAGTTAAAATAAAAATTAAAAAATTAATAAAACTCTAATTTAATCGTGACAGATGATGAAAATTAAAAGAACAAACAAATATAAATATGAAAAAATAATGAAAAATGAAATTACTAAAATTATATTACAAATGTTTAAAAAGGAAAATAAAACAAGAAAAATATAAAATATAAGCAAATAATATAAAAAAAAAATTGAATTTTTTTTTCTATTTTTATAAAAATGAAATAAAATAAAATATTAGGAAAATATCTAGAGTTAGAAAGAAAATTAAATGAAAATGAAAATAAAAATTTCAATGTATGTTAAGAAAAAATAAAAATGATTCATATAAATTATGAGAAATTGAAAAACATAAGAAATAGATTTTTTTTTAAAAAAATGTTATAATTGTTAGCATAATAAAAAAAAACTATTTATAAACTAATTTTTAATTACAATAACAATAAAACGGATATAAAGAATCAAACGAAATAATATTACAAACTTTATTAATGAGAAAAAACAATAAAAAACTAAAATTACTATATTTGATATTTAATTGAAATTAATTATTAATTACCGAAAAATAGAATAAAAATAATTATTAAATATATATATATATATATATATATAAACTTTATATATATGGATAAATACAATATAATAAAAAACATAAAATTAATAAAAAACCAATAACTATATTCAATAAGATTTTTAAAAGAACAAATGATAATGATTCACAAAATAATTAAATATAAAATAAAAAACCAATTAACTATATTCAATAACGTTGTTTATAGAACAAACAATTAAAAATAATTAGCTTAAATTAATTTTCAAAGTTAATAAAATAAAAAACCAATAACTATATTCAATAACGTTGTTTTTAGAACAAACGATAATGATTTAAAAAATAATTAGCTTGAAATTAATTATTAATTATTAAAAAAATAATAATAAAAAAATTTAATTTTAAAATTTAAAACAATAACCTATAAAAAGTTTAAAATTAAAATTAATATAATAAAATAAGTTTAAATTAAATAAATAAAAAAATTAAATTAAAAAATAAAAATAAATGTTTACAACAAAAATAAGAATAAGAATAAGAATAAATAGAAAAAAAAAGAAAAGAAATTAAAATTAGAATACTATATTTTTGAAAAAATATAATAAAAAATCAAAATAAATAAAAAACTAATAACTAAACAATTTAATAAGATAGTAATATGATAATTAATTCTTAATTATTAATAATAATAAAAATTATCAAATAATTATTAAATAGAAATAAATGTTTTAATAATAAATTCAACATAATGGAAAACTTATTGAAATAAAACAATAACTATGAAAAAAGTTTAGAATTGAAAATAAATTTAAATTAAAAATAATAAAAAATTTAGATATCATAAATATTAATAAAAAAATTAGTAAATAATGGATTAATAAATTAATTAAAAAATTAAAAAAACACTTGTTAACTAAGAAAAAATATATCAAGGAAATATTTACAATTAAAAAATAAATTATTGTTAAAATAAAATGTTAAAATATTATTTAAAAAACACTAAGTAAGAAAAAGTTTAAAATTAAAATTAAAAAAAATATTGAAATTAATTATTAAAAAAGAAAAATTAAAAAGTTCTTTAAGTAAATAAACCAAGGAAATATTTAAAATCAAAAAATCAAAACTTTAATTATTAAAAATATTAAATTCTAAAATAAATAATTGTAATGCCCCGTTGGGCATCGGCTTTCATTTCTGCCACCTGCCCTCCACTGCCACCTTGGCCTCCTCCCAACCACCCAACCTGTAGACTTTTTGACCATCGCGTTTTTCTACCTTGCGTGAGGGAGATGGGAGTCGGTGGAGACCTGTTTTTTCTTCACCAGGATCTCCTTTTGGATTCTATTATTCAATGCTTTGGGCGCAGTCTGGATTGACTTGATGGCTAGTGCAGCAGGTGTGTTACATCCACCTTCTTGAATGCTGCGAGGTGTGTTCTTGTCAGGGATCCACTGCCACAACCTGCAACAGGTCATTTCGGGTTCCTTCTGAGCTTAATCAATGGGCACCAAGGAGATCTTAATGCTGGAAGCTGCACCAGATGATTCGCGCTTAAAGTGGAGCGACGACATTTCTGACGAGTTCTTAGACACTTTGCCTTGCATTGACCACGACTATGCAGACCCCTAGGTCAAAGACGAGGTTGACAGAATGGTCGAAGAAGAAATGCGTAGAAGCACTAGGAAGCCTGTTGTTTTTCTTGCTGAATTGCCCCTTGCTCCCAGGGTTAACTTTGAGAACTATCATATGGTGGCAAAGGAGTATGAGCGAATACACGCTGGCAAGGTTCCTCATGCTATGGACATGTCACACTATGGTTTAGAACCACCGCCTCTAAGCAAGCGGAATGATGTGACTACCTGGAAGAAATGCGGCAGCAGGCAGGTTGCAGTTTTGTAGAAGCCTTTGTGAGCGCTTCCAGCAAACAGGTTCTCCAACTATGTTGTTTTGTTGTGTATTAGTTGCATCCTCAAATTCGGGATTCTCCTTCAAGGTAATTTTTATCAAAATCGATTAAGTGACAGTAAGAGTGTTACTAGGAGACCTGACGAATTTTATGGCAAAGATTCTCTATTGAAACCTTTCTGTTTGTTTTACGATGTAACCCATGGAAGAGGATCTCATAGAGGTAGATCTGTTTCATTTCAGTGTATTCATGAAGCACGATTTGCTTTGCTATTATATGGGATTCTTCAACGAGTCACTGAGTTGGCAGGCATAAAGGTTTCTGTTGGAATTATCACACCTTACAAGCTACAGCGGTAATGTTTGCACCAAGAGTTTGATGCTGTCCTCAAATCTGATGAAGGAAAAGGTTTATTTATCATTACGGTAGATGCCTTTCAGAGCCAGGAGCATGATGTAATCATTATGTCTTGTGTCCGAGCTTCAAATCCTCAGCAGGCTGAGCTTCTTGAATCCTTCAAGGCCTCAGGTGCTAATATAGTCCATGTATCTCTGGAAGATCATGCAAGTCATGTGGAGACAATCAAAAAGTGGATGTGGTCATCTCCACAGTGGGAGGGACGCAGATAATGCATCAGCGTAACATTATCAAGGCAATCAAAGAGGTTGGAACCATCAAGAGTTTTTTGCCATCTGAATTTGGAAATGATTTTGATAGAGTCCATGCAGTCGAGCCTGCAAATACTGCATGGGGTTACAAGGTCAAAGTCTGTAGGGCCATTGAGGCAGAAGGAATTCCCTACACATGTTTGCAGCAACTGTTTTGTCACGTATTTTGTGCCAAATTTGGGGCAACCAGGCCTTACTGCCCTACCAAGGGATACAGTTTCGATTTTAGGGGATGGAAATGCGAAAGTTGTGTTTGTGAAAGAGGAAGATATTGGCACTTTTACCATCAAGGCAATGGGTGACCCAAGAACTCTGAACAAGAAATTGTATTTGAGGCTTCCTGCCAATACATATTCTTTCTATGACCTGGTAGCTTTGTGGGAGAAGAAGATAGGCAAGATATTTCTACACTTTTTTACTATTATTTTATTTAAAATTATTGCGAAATCGAACCGCTTTTTCCTTGCATTGATTTGTCAGTTGGATGTCAAGATGGGAGATTTCCCCTTTCTGCTTGTCTCTTCTTGTTTTTTCTTTTATTGTTGTCAGTATGTTGGTCGAAAGGATGCGTGTGCCTTCTCCTCTGAATGTTATGTTTCTCTTACTCGAATGATAGACCTTCATCTGTTTGTTTATGTATTAATTCTTCTCTGCGATTGAGTTGCAAGTTATTATATTGATCAACTAGTATTTTCGATATTATGGAAGTAAGTTATGATAACTATGAAGCTCCTCCCTAGCACCCAAGTTGTCTTTTGACGTTTTTTGTTAGCCCCTTCGCAAGTCCCTTTGATAACCTTTTGGCATCGAGAAAGAAAGGTTGTAGGATTGTGTGAGCAATGCGTGGGCTATAGCCAGCTGAGAGTTTTGGTATTAAAACTGGTAGAATGAAAAGGTTTGTGTGCAATGTGTTTTGCCGTCTCGCGTGTTTAGAATCTTACTATCTTTCATCTTGTTTCTAGGCTTTTAAGGCCATCTTCAAGAAGTACCTTGACCATCCCTATCAATTTGAACCATAACTAGCTTTTCGGATCGACTAAGCTGGAGGTTTCATTGTGCGAATCCAATACCTCGTTGACACTAGAATAGTTTGGTCTAATCCCCCTCTCAGAATTATTGCTGATGGCGCTCTTCTATTTTTACTAACTTGCATTATTTTCTCCCTTGTAATGTTAACGCTATTAATTAATATTGGTCGGTTTTTATGCACGTAATTATCGTAATAGTTTGTGATGGAAATTTCCTTAAATGTGATTAATCTTCGGGAAAAACTCAGCTTTCATTTGATAATCTTATGGATTCATAGCGGAAGGTTTTGTTTTGATAATGTCACTTAGAAATTATGTTTGTATTTGTTCGTGCGACAGTTGACTGCGTTACCAAGGGTTTCCGTAAAATATGGTTGTTTTGGGATATGGGTAATTTATTTTAAATTAACCAAACATTAGTATTGTAGTGGAGGTTTGCAAATCTTTAGTGTTGTAAAAATTTGTTGATGACATTATTGTATACTCTTGTTGGACGGAACCCCCTTCTTTTCTCGCGTGTTTGTTACTACCTGTAAGACTTTGACTCTTCTTGGATGATTGAAAAATCTTTGTAGTTAATGGTCAAAACTAATATACCTTGCCTTCACTTCAAAACTTATGTTGTGTGTATACTCTAATTGATTTTCGGTTTGAAACTCAATTATACATGGTTTTTTGTGTTAATTTCTGAAACCTGTGGTTTCACTTTCTTGGGCCGATCAACTCTTGTTCTTTTAGAAATATATTAATTTAGTCTATGCGTTTGGTACCTTTGATAAATTTCTAGATGGTTAGTGTATATATCAAATCTTAATCTTGTAATTATGGTTTAGAGACGGAAGAGAACGCATAGTTCGTAGGAAGAGTATTTTGCCTTGTACTTTTCCCCTTCGCTGACTGTTAACCTTGTGATTGGTGACTCGAGTTGGGTCACGGTAGAGGATCTTGTGTCGATTCACGTATATTTTCAACAGACTATCCCTTGCTTGTTTAAATTTAAGTATCAAATGAAATGGGTTTCTATTAAATCCATTTTGTAGCTTAGCAAACCCTCAATAATTCAGGTAGGGACTTTCTGAGTAAGTGTTGACTGCGGCATGTGTGAAATTAGAATGGTTATCTTTCTTCGAATTGGGTTAGACTTGTATGAAAATGAAAAAAAAAATCAATCGACTCAGTTACATAGTTTAGTGATCTAAGTCCTTAACTCTTACAATGATCATACGAGGGGTGGATTACGGTTTATTGCTGATTATGTGATGTAAGATAATTACAACCTTTGGTGAAAAGACTTCTTCTTGATCCTTGCCTGTGTAATCCAACTATAGTTGTTGTATGTAATTTTAGTTGGATAAATCTAATTTATTTACTTCTTGATGAAAAATAATTAGGTTCGATGAGAATTGCTTGGTATATTGAACCTTCAGATTTAGTTATAGTGTTGTGAGTATTATATGTATGTTGGTTTATTCAGCCGAGTGAAGTTAACTTTAATCTTTGACTGATTGTGTTTATTTATGGTTGGGGCCTATTATTCTTCCTAAAACATGGATGTGCGTTAATGCAGTCTTGTTAACAAGTAATTTAGAATATGTTAAGTCATTTTGACCGATCTTTATCTTTTTTGGTTAATAATAATAGAATGATGTTTGGGTGTTAGATTTCAATCACGTAATCCATAGGATTACTTGACTGAAATCTCAATACTCTCAGCCTTGTTGTCTGCACCAATAAGGTCTCACCTTGATTACCTTAGGAATATCTCTCTCACTTGAATATTGGGATTCCTCCTTGTTGGCTGGTATAAATCTCGTCATCTTGTGAAACATGTTGATTAGTGGTTTGTGATTTGATCCATTCTTGAGTTTAGAATTTTACTTTCATGATATTATAAAATGTTAGCTTATTGTTGCAATGGGTAGTCTTAACATGCTCAGTTCTCGCGAACTGATTCCAGCTAATATTTGTGCAGATGGATTGTGCGAGTAGATTAAAGGAAAGAGTTGTAAAGGTTTCATCAGTGCAATTTATGAAATTCCTTGTAAAAATGTCTAATGTGAGGTAAATTTTGTAATAGTGATTGCAAAGGAATTTAGAACACCTCTTGCCTTTGGTTGTTCAAAATTTGTGTGAAGATGTTATGTTGTCCTTCTGTAGGTAAACTGGTAACTTATCTTTGTGGGAAATGTTATTCAAACTTTCACTGGCATAAGTATTGTAAAACTTGGATCTTGAGAATTAAGTGTTAATTTAAATCTTTCTGAGACTCTGTATTGATGTGTTATATGTAAGTTGTAATGGGGTGGGTTTCCTTACAGAAGATACCTAAAAGTTTTATTCAAAGAATTATGTTGTGGTTTAGATCCCCTTGCCCAAAAAAAAACAATACCTTAAGTAATCAAGAGTGAGACCATCCTTGCAAAGTGATTTTATATAACGTGTTATCCCTAACTGAACTAGTAAACACTACTCTTTTGGTGAACGCTAAAGACAAGCTTAATGGAAAACAATGGCTAGTTTCTAATAAGATTTAACAAGTAACAGTAGAAAACTCTGAAACCACTTAATTTATCTCTCAGCCTATTTAAAAGTAAGTAGCTTCCTCTTGATAAACTCTTTCGGTGAAGCCTAAGTAAGAGCGCTAATTAACTACGTATAAAACCTCAAGCTTCAATTAAACCTTAGTAAGAACTAATGACGTCTTAAGGGCGGATTCATTTGACCTTCTTCCTTTAAATTTATCCAGGGTGTCTTATCAAAATAAATAACCTCCAATCATTTCTTACTGTGGCTTGCCCTCGCTGTGAGAGTGTCATGTGGTTGGGCTTGTAGCGCACCAAAATTACCAACACAAGAACTACACAATGAATACAGGATAACTTTTTTTTGACTTGCTTTGACTCAACACGACACAACATGTTGTCACAAGGTTACAATCAAACACTGGAATCATTTGTTACGGGGGAAGACTACAAGGTCAGCACGGAAAACGTTCACACTTAGCAAAGACAATTATTTTTCTTTTGACAAGACAACATGAAAGTCCAATCCACATGACACACTCACGGCTAGGGCAAGCCACAGTAAGAAATGGTTAGGGTTATTTATTTTGGTAAGACACCCTTTAGCCATGACTTAAGTTTTCAGAAGGAAAATCAATATATGGTTTGCACAAATTCATCTCACCAACTGAGTTAATTTCTTATACACTGAAGAGTAGTTCACTTAAAGTCTTCTCCTACTTACTAAATCTTAATATCTTCCAGAAACTAACCATTGTTTTCCTTTAAGCTTGTTTAAGAGTTCACCCCAAAGGGATAGTGTTCGCTAGTTTAGCTAGGGGTATCGATTAATAAAAGTTTACCTCACAAAGGATGTTTTCATTTTGATCACTCATGGAATTATTTGATTTCAATAGATCACCTTTACATTATTTGTTGATATAAAATCATTATTTTTGTTTAGCTTCTTTAAGGGTTAACCGACTCATTTTACTTTGCTTATAAAATATTGTCGCTAAGTCTTAGAAAGATTTAACTTAATAATTTATTCTCAAGATCAAGTTTTACAATACTCATATCAATGTAAAGATTGAATGCCATTTCTCACAAGGATAATTTCAAGCTAACTACACAAGAACAAGGACACTTTATTTCACCATTACCAAACAATACAAGGGCAAGAGGTCATATCAACTCTTTACAAGCAATGTTAAACAATTTACAACACATTGAACATTTTTTTACAAGGAACTTCATAATGGTATAGATGAAAACTTTTACACTCTTTTCTTCTAGCTCTACTCGCATAATCCATCTGCACATTTGTTAGCACATGTCCAGTTCGCAAGAACGGAGCACGATAAAGCTATAACATTAAGACAATATGTTGTATCTAACTGTTTTCAAGGAAGAAAAGCACTGTGAAGAAGAAAACAATAATCCAAGAGTCTAAACAAGAGCAATTAAAGAGCTGTCCAAAAACATAAAAATGCCTAAATAAAAGGGATGGCACTAACTCTATTCAATTATCATTTTCAACATAGGAGGCAGTTAAATAAACATCATAGTGAATTACACCCATAATCACAATAATGACCGTCATTTAAACAAGGATAACATTTCGAAACAAAAACAATTACAAGAAGAGAATTAATTTCAAACGTAAATCTATCCCTATTTGTTTAAGTTAGTTCACCAAAGCCAAGGGATTCACTATGCCACTGGAAGATCCCAAACAATCAATCGACATGAGGATATCTAAAACCAACATGACTTATTAATATTAAGATGATGTGCCTATAACAGTTAATTTTATGTCAGTACAGATTAAAAAAAAAAATGGAAAGAAAGGGATGAAATGCACAAATGACCTCGCATGGGTCACATCCTATCCTAAAATCCTTCTATTAGACTTTCTTCTAATCAAGAGAATGTATTAAGAATAAACCGGGACAAACTTGACAAGACCAAAACATATCCATTATAAATCTTAAGGAGGGTTACTCAATCATTCGCAAGAACCGACACAAGACTACATAGCTTCCAAAGGATCTGTCGTCAACAACAAGTTGACTTAAACCCTTCTGGTCAATACATAACCATTCTACTACAATGACAGCAAGGAGGTCGTATCACAACGATCACCACGAAAACCAGTCAACCAAAGAGTTTCCCAACACCCACCTATGAGTCACGAATATAAATTTAAGCATCTTTTACGGAGCCAAACGTAGGGTATTTCTTATTGCATAAAAAACCACATCCCAATTTTAATTTGAAATTTCCCTCAATAATGATCCAGTAATCTCGTATCCCCAAACCTGTGTGAAACCAAGTACAAAAGAGTTTTCTCTAACATTTTAGCTATCCAAAATGTGAGGATCGTCAAAATCAACATTCATAGGTTCAGCTACATCCTCAAGACATACACATTCACCAAGGGAGAGAAGGTTGGACATTTCCAAAGAACCATCTCCAAACGTGCACGTGAATTGATATCAATTTGAAAAATCATCACATGACCCTTGAAGAATAAAAGTATTCTTCAGCGATTCAAAACAAAACAGAAAGCAACTAACCTAGGTGAAGTAATTCAACTTAGCTCAAATCGATAATCGTCAGCTACAGCCCCACAAGTCCACCGGGAAGGTTCTAAAACTAAAAAGCAGAAAGAGGATAGATGCAGAAAAGCATCATTCACCTATACAATGCACTTGCAGTACTCATCCTAATTCGCAAATACTCGACATAACCCCGAACTAATCTCGAACCGAAACAAGAATAAGACAGACAGACTATAAGGTTAGTGCCAACAACAATGTTTGATAAACATTCAATCGGACAACATCGGAGCGATGGGGTGTTCATTACGACCCCCACCTCTTTGTTTTATTAGACTTCAGAAACAAAGTTCACCCACCTGACTTTATTACACACCCAAACAATATAGAAGGCTTATCACACTGCTTAATCATTTCTAACGCAAAAACAAGAATACAAATGAGCCGGGACCTGGAAACACACAGTATACCATCCACCGATACAATAATTAGAAGCAGTAGAGTATTATTAGTGATTCAATTAATAAGCTCATAAAATTAAGGGATAGAGAATATCGTGCCTGATTAAGCTCTCCGCAGTCGATACAAGAGGACGGGACCTGCACATCAACCTAAGCCTAAATCCATTTTCTTCAGGCTCGGTGGTGCCCAAACATCGAACATCTTCATTTTGGCACGGTATAGTTTTCACAGCCAGGTGGGTGGTCTAAAATGCTTCCATCATTCGCCCAACACCGTCCAATATCAACCTAGAACTTCTGTAAGGTCCTTTTGGCAATTGAGCTTATCCTCGTCATTCAGACCAAACCCTCACCATCTCCATATGCATCTGATTGTTCTAATTTGGACCTCCTACCTTGTGCTCTCCATATTATGAGCAATCCCTAAGTTGAGACAAAGCA
>CM034147.1:878367827-878520930 GCA_019776745.2 Taxus chinensis
TAGGCAGAAACATTAAGAAAGAATAGGATACCTCTAGGCATTTTGCCATGTAGTTTGCATTCAGAATCGCTATCTTCGAAGCCTCAGTAAAGTCCCTGTGAACCCATCATTGCAATATATGCATACGATATTGGCAGAATCATGGCTGAACCCCATGGTGCAGCAGCTATCGTGCCAAGTGGTTGCAGTTTTTCCTCCAGGAGCAGGAATTCCACTTGTTGGTACCTGTCAATTACAGATTACTTAGCACCTATTCTTTGGTCGACGGACAGGGATACAATACAAAATTCATTAAAACCGTTGCATAATCTGATGAAAATTTACTGATTCAGAAAACAACTCTCTCTAAATTGTTCATCTCACCTGTGAATGCGATTTCATTGGATTGTTAGGGTTGGATCCACCATTAGAAAGGGCAAAAAGACTGTAAATAAGCAAAATTGCATCTCCAATTGATATGATATGTAACCTTCTGTAGTTGAAAATTTATAGTTTTGTTAAACAGGATTAGTCAAGGTATATGTTGCTTCCAATTGGTCATGGATGGTGGGATCTAAACATGGTAGCTTAGTCAACCTCTCATATAGCCATGTCAAATGCTTGGTTCAAGGCTTCAAATCCTAACAGAGATGAGGTAGGTTACGAGGTCCAAAGATGTCGTTTCTCGTATCTCCTGCTGGCTCAAAACTCTAATCTAAGATGGAGGTTTGTACACATGAATCCTCTCATAGCATGGATGCTGGTACAGCTTGTAGTTACAGATACAGATGCAGTTCAACCTAGTTCATCTAACAAGCCTTTCAGGCAGCCCCTTCTGTTAAAATAGCTGGAAAAAGAATCACTTCAAACCTTTCCCAGGCTTGGAGTTCTGAGAACCCTGCCCTGAAAATATTATTCTCCAAGTAAGCCCCTATACATTTAATGACATTTGGAAAGGCACAAAGACCTGTACAAAAATTATATTCAGAACAGAGAAATATGAGGTTCCTCTTACTCTGAAAGTAACTTCATATAAGGCATTTAAAAGACCTAAACCAGACAAAGCAAGGTGCAAGTCCTAGGTGATTTTGTTGAAACAGTTGCCCATTAGGAAAGTAAACTGATGAAAACTAAGCTATTAGTGTATTCTTCACATGCATATTGCACTCTGCTAGGAGAGACATGTCATGGATTCCACACAAAATGAACATAGATTATGACAGACCAATTCATTTAACTGTAGCAATAGAGAGGTCTAATTATGGTTTCAAATTACATTGGGTTGTGAACTAAAATATGTGAGCTTCGTGAACTGCTTAAATTGTCAGCATTTGAAGTTTCAAAAGATAGGAAGAAATACCTGCACGAGATCTCAAGTACAGTTTACAAAACTAAACTAATTCTTTCTAAAAAGTGGCCAACTTGGTCTTTTTCTTCTAGGATTTGTAGGCCATTAGAATTAAATGATCCATCTAGAAACCCTTCAATGTCAACAATATAGGAAGAAATGCCTGCACGAGATCTTGAGTACAGTTTCTAAATTAATCCTTTCTAAAAAGTGGGCAACCTTACCTTTTTCTTCTAGGATTTGTAGGCCATTAGAATTTCAATTAACTGATCCATCTAGAAACCCTACAAATGTGCATTTCAATGCCAACTTCCAAAGCATCATGAAGGAGGTTGCAATAATTGCAAACTTTGGATTACCTAAAACTTTTATTCTTACAAAACTATGGGGTTGCTTATACACCCTTCCCTACAAAAGATAAGTCACACAGACATGACTCCATCTGAATTCATTTGGGAAGAGTATCAAGAGGGTCTCCACACTTTTCCACATGAATATGATTTTCTAATATAAATTCATCATGAATCAAATGTCTGGTAGACTCTAGATCCTAACCTACTCTGTTTCATCAATGACAAGGTTTTCTCCTCGGTAAATTTGAATTTTCCTTACTCTACATATTTCTTTGTGAAATTTAAATTTCGTTTTGTAAATTTTGTAAGCACCTTCACACACACAACTGAAATGTAGATATAAACACTAATCAGCTCAGTGACTTCTATTCCCCTTTGATCTGCATGGAAGCAGTAGTTGTATGGGGATCCTACAACAAACTGTAGACAGATCCTAAATGTTTCACATCTGGTCCCTCTGGTCAACATAGAGATGTTATTAATAAAGTAAACAAACATTTGAATTCTTCTCTGTCAATTGGTGAAGTCCAATATTTTGTTAAGCAGGCTAATTTACCAAATGCATAAAACAGTAACATGTAATTCTTATGAGATTACTTAAAATGGTTCAAGTTAAGAAGGTCACTAACCTGACCATTGCATTTGAGCAAACAGGACTTCTGAACTAATTATTAATTTATTATTAACTTAGTTATGACGATCAAATCAGTGCTTATTCCAAGTACAAATATAGAGGGGGGCGGGGAGAAGAGATAATGGGGACATAATATGGCTTACCACAGGATGTGATGGCAAAAATGGTGCCAAATGCTTCTTTACTCCTATAGGCCCCATACCAGGACCACCACCTCCATGTGGAATGCAGAATGTTTTGTGAAGATTAAGATGACATACATCAGCTCCTATTCGACCTGGGCTTGTCAGTCCCACCTGTATCACATGAAAAATGCAAAAAGCTGGCTTCATTAGATGGCTTAGCAGCAAAATAAAAAACCAAAATAATGAATGAATTACAAGTCCGTTTATTTGCTTAAGTGATATTGTACCCCATTCCGAAAATTTCCCAGTCAAACATTTGCTCACGCTTATTGTCATATACTTACTGGAATTCTCTGATTTGTAGAAATATCTAAATGTATTCATATTCATATTAACTGACTAAGATTATCTTCCATTGAGTTTGGTCATTTCTTCCTTGAGATTACATTTGCCTCAACACTCGTGATTGAACATTAATTCACATAAGTTGCAACACTGGGATTTGAACTTAGCTCTAAGTACACAAAATCCTGTTGGTGATACAAGTATCAAAGTTACTTCAATGAGCATCTTTTCAAAATCCAGCTACCCTGAGATTCATAAGTTTAATCAACTATAAGGAGAAGAAAGGGTACATATTTTAATGGTCTATTCAAGATTAAAACTGCACTAATCCTCCTAAAAAGTAAAAATATTTTCAAAATTCAAGGAAACAGAGTACATGGTTTGGTTAGCCACAATATAAACAGAAATGCTGTGAAACATTTTGTGCCATTGAGTTGCCTTTCAAACTTTAGTATTTCTTTACTAAGGATTGTTTTCAACTTTTGAATGAATTATGTGTAGTGAAAAATCGATAAGGTTAATTTGTTGCAATGCATCCTGTCAGTAAGTTCTGTCAGGTATAAATCAAAATTATTTTACTCAACCATGTAATTGTTTTCCTCCTTAAATCACCTGACAAGGTCCTGGAGTACTCTTTGTTGATCTAAGGAATATTTTACCTCCTGGAGTACTCTTTGTTGATCTAAGGAATATTTTACCTTACTGGTAAGATGATACTGGCTAGTGGTCCCAAATTCCAGTAATACTAATATTAATACACCACCTCCTGTAACCTAGTAACAAGATACTAGAAAGTATCACCTACACCAACTTCACCACATTTAAATTCTTCTGTAGGAAAACTTATATGGACTCTTAGCATTCGGGTTCCTGAATGAACTAAAATTCTGAGACAATTCAGGAATTAGAACTCTTCAAGATCTCATTGCAAAGACATGTAATTGTTCTTTGTTATTACAGAGCTTATACATGTACACTTTCCATATTAGGATCTAAAGGGAAGCGAAAGACTACAATGCATATGCATGTCTGCACTTACTATATGCGTATTAAAAATGCCATGGGTTTAATTAAACAGCTAACCTAAAAGCTAAAAAATTAGTCCTTTCCAATGCTCTTTTATCCCATTACCAATCCCATTTTCCCTCACTTTTAAATACAAGTCCTTGCAGAAAGCTCTGAAAATTTTAACGGACAAGGATTTTGAGAAAAAAAAGATGACAGAAAAGTTCAGAGAATTGATGGGCAAATGAACCTAGAGTAAGAAATGGGAATATCCTTTCCAGATTGAGAAGTATGAACAACTCACCTGTGCATTCATGTTTGCACCATCCATGTAAACTTGACCACCGTTGTCATGAATGATTTGACATATCTTATCGATACCCTCCTCATATACACCATGGGTTGAAGGATAAGTAACCTGCACAAAGTGAAATAAGCTTCTTCAGAAAGTTCATACCAATGCTATACTTGGTATGCACAAAAAAACATTTTCCTTGCTCCTCCTCAACAATCCAAATATCACCCAATTGCAAGCATCGGTGAAGATAAAACAAAAACATATCACAAAGATGGACATCCATAACTATTAGGCTTCCACATTTGAGTTGGCCTAGAGTGAAATAAATTGGCCACGAAACCACACAAACATTATTCCTGGTAACTGAAAGAATTCCACACATGTTATGTCTGCTAGTGCTGGATCAATCCAAATGGGGAAATGCCCAGCTAAACGGTAATGTCATTAGTCAATCAACTATATGTCTTGACAAAAGACAGCTTTTACCTGCATGCATGCCAGCATATCCGGGGATCCAGGTACGGGCCCTGCAGGGTCTGGGTACAGTACAGTACGTACTTGGCACATGTACGTGCCCCGGTATGCTGGGGAAACATTCCGGGCACATGGTACAGTACGTACCTGGCACAGGTATGTACCCTGGTACGCTGGGAAAACATCCCGGGCACATGGTACAGTACCTACCATAAAAAAAATGTTTTTCTCCTTTTTTTCCTTTTTACTAAGTTCTAAGTACTTATTCTAAGTTTGACCAATGAATATCATGGCATTTGGCATTGAATTATCATTATGTTTTGTGGTTATTTAGCTTATTTTGGTTACTCTATGCATATAATATGGTTAAAACTTAATTTGCTTTTTTTTTTTATATTTTTTGTACAGCCGTACCCAAGGCCCCTAAAAAAAAAACGCCATACCGGCATACCAGGTTCCCATCCCCATATCCATACCCTTACTGGCTGCCTAGCAGCCTATCATAAATAGTATTGTCGGTACTTACCATAAGCGCTGCAAGGTTGTTCTTATGCTCCTCTGCAGCTTTCCTGAGTTCCTCTATGTTGACATTTCCTTTAGCATCAGTGCCAACAGCAACAATTTGCATGCCACACATAGCAGCACTTGCAGGATTTGTTCCATGAGCTGAGACAGGAATGATACAGACATTCCGATGACCCTCTCCTCTTGCCTGTGACAGTTTACCACACAAATAAACACTAAATAAGGGTCTAAGCACTAATCTTGACAGATGTTTTGGGTATGGTCCAGATAGATTGAGCACATACTTGATGATAAGCACGGATGACCATCAATCCAGCGTACTCCCCAGCTGCACCAGCATTGGGTTGTAGAGAGAAAGAGTCAAACCCAGTTATGTCACAAAGAAGTTGTCCCAAAACATTGAACATTTCCTGCAATAAAATTTGCAAGCTTAAGCTGTTTTGAAATAAAAATTTACAATTATGTTAAGAACTTGCATAGTTTTCTAGGTTTCACATAAGAAAGTGACTGTCTAACCTGGTAACCAGTAGCCTGATTTGGAGGTGCAAAAGGATGAATGTCAGAAAAGTTGGGCCAAGTAATGGGCATCATCTCCACAGTTGCATTCAGTTTCATAGTACAGGATCCCAAGGGTATCATACTGTGGCACAAGGAGAGATCTTTTGCTTGTAACCTATGAATATACCGGAGTAGCTCATGCTCTGTGTGATACCTGACAGTATCAGCACAATTAAACATTTTTAGCAGGGACATTAAAAAATCTTTTGAACAAAGCAACAACCCTGAATAGATATATTTAGCACTAAACCTTACGTGTTGAAAATTGGATGTGTCAAATAAGGACTATCCCTGACAAGGTGTTCTGGAATGCCACACTGAACCTCTGGAGCAAGGGACTCTGCTGTGAAATTTGCCTGAGTGACATGCAAAATTTGTCAGCAATGAGAATGAATGAAAACTATAAGGCAAGATAAGAGATCTGACGTATACTTACAGATTTCTTCCCTGCAAAAACTTTAAGCAGTTTATCCAAGTCTTCTAAGGTTGTGGTCTCATCAAAGGAAACGGTAACCTGCAACATTCAGAGTAATGCATTGAAATTTGCCATTGGGGCACTCTGATCTACTGAAAACAGTTAATCCTCAAAATAAAATCACATCATATATCAAAATGCAAGTCAAAGGAAGGCTATATTCTCTTTTAAATAGTTAAAAGTAAATACCATATTCTGAGCATAGTAACATGCCCTGTTTACAAGATACTCACCGTGTTTGAATCTACAACACGTAGATTGATCTCATTCTCAAGAGCTGCTTCTGAAATGGCCTTGGCATCTGAGCATTTGATCTTCACCGTATCAAAGAAGGGGACATCCTCAACATTCACAGTGCCCAGTTTCTTCAATCCAATGACAAATGCTCCTGCCAGACCATGTACACGTTCTGCAATTTTTTTCAACCCTTCTGGGCCATGATAGATTGCATACATAGCAGACATGTTGGCAAGCAATGCCTGGATAGATACACTCAACAATCAGAATCAATTCAAGTAAACTGATCATCTCAGCCAGGAGATGTTCAAAAATATTGTATAAATGCAAAATAGCTGCTCTTTCGTATTTTACAAATAAAGTAAAGATCTCCAGTCATTCAGTTTGCAATCATGGGAAACTAAATCAATTACTTATGCAGCTGCAGAAAGCTAGACCACACGGAGAACTCGACGATCTTATATTTCCTATTGTTCTGTTGAGCATCCCTATGCACGGGACTAAAGTGTAATAAATGATCTGATCAAATCCAATTCCATATATCCCAACCAAACTAAAGCAATTAAACACCCAAAAATGCTGCTGGAAAGTGTCATAAACGATCTGATCAAAATTCAATTCCATATATCCCAACCAAAATAAAGCGATTACTCATCCAGAAATGCTGGAAAGTACAAAGAGCTCGTCAATCGAATTCATTCTAGGTTGCAATGGACCTTACTACCCAAGGGACTAAAGTACAAAAAATGCACTGAGACCTGGCAGTATACAGCTCCATATACCAATTATGTCAAATTAGGCATAGGCAGAATATATGTGAACAGATTCACATATATACAGCATTTTATGGCCACTATCAGGTCGATTTATTGCATTTGAGCACCCTGGATGGTGATTATGTTGGGGTTCGCTTTGAAGGGCACTCGAGTACCATACATGCACCAGAATCAGATCATATACAGCTCCGCCAATGGCAACCTAAACATAAACATATCCATATATGGCCAGATGCACATATGCCTTGCTGCATATGATGAGATTCTGATGCATATATTGCACTTCAGGATAACGATTGTCACTTTCCATTTGGTAACCCTGTCATTGATTGCCACCATAGTTCTAAATGTCCAAAATTCACATAGGCCAATGGACATCAAGAGTAAATAAAACCACGCAACTAACACTTACGGATTTTAATTGGAGAAAAATCTATCACTGCATCAAACAGAGCAAGCATATCTATATCATATTATTTTGTGAGGGAATCTACTAGCTGCTCATATAAGTAAGTGCAAGATCTATTAATTCAGGTATCGGCATGCTAATGAGCCTTCACGAACCTTATATTATGTTTCTAAGGGGGTACAGATTAAAGCTACATTGAGAGAGACTACAAAGTTATATGAATGTAAATGCTACACTGAAGACATTTGGTGTGGATAGTCATTGACACTCAGAGCAAAAATCAGGGTAGAGAAGTAAATGAATAAGGATGCGGCTATATTATGTATAAACGTAATTAGCACGAGATGTGGATATTCCTGGTGACCATGGTGTGGATTTGCATTTACAAAATAAAAGTAGAAGGATACAAGATCCCATTACCTGTGCCGTGCAAATGTTGCTGGTGGCCTTATCTCTCCGTATGTGCTGCTCTCTTGTCTGCATTGCCATCCTCAGAGCAGGTTTTCCATGGGAATCCACACTGACTCCAATAATCCTACCAGGCATCATCCTCTTGTACTCTTGAGAAGTAGCTAAGAAACCCGCATGAGGCCCTCCATAACCCATGGGAACACCAAACCTCTGTGCAGACCCAACAACAATATCCACTTCAAATTCTCCAGGAGGCTTCAGCATTGTCAGGGCCAACAAATCAGTAGCCATGACAACCTTCACACCATTAGCATGAGCATTCTTCACAAAATCAGAGTAATCCAAAACTTCCCCTTCAGTACCAGGGTACTGCACAAGCACACCACAAACATCTTTGGAACTGTAATCAAAATCTTTCAGATCGGATTCAATAACATTGAGTCCAAACCCATCTGCTCTCGTTTTGCATACATCGATTGTCTGAGGATGACAGTTGCTGGCAATGAGAAATGTCTTCTTCTTTCCTCTGGTGATATTATTACACATAGCCATTGCCTCTGCAGCCGCCGTGCCCTCGTCGAGAAGAGAAGCATTCGACATGGGTAGGCCTGTGAGATCTGTGACCATGGTCTGGAAATTTAATAAGGATTCCAATCTCCCCTGCGCAATTTCTGCCTGGTAAGGGGTGTACTGAGTATACCACCCTGGGTTTTCTGTTATGTTACGGAGGATGACGGCGGGGACATGGGTGGCGTAGTAGCCCATCCCTATGAAGGACTTGAAAAGGGTGTTTTTGTCGGCCAGGGACTTCATATGGGCAATCAGCTGGGACTCTGTGAGCCCGGCGTGGAAGTGGGCGAGCTTCAGGTCGGGAGTTCGAATCGCCCTGGGGACGGTGGCGTCGATCAGGGCGTCCAGGCTGGGGAATCTGCATGCGGAGGCCATGGCGGTCTGTTCCTGCGGAGTTGCGCTGTTGTGGCGGCGGGCGAAGGTGTCGCTCGGGCGGAGCGCCTCCACAGAGATCGAACGCGCGCCGCATTGGAAACCGATCCGCGGCGAAGAAGGGATTGCTTTTGTTGTGCAGAGGTTGGCGGCGGAGGAGGGGAGGAGTTTTTGCAGAGGCGAGTAGCGGTGTGAATAATGGCGGGTGTGAGATTTGGAATGGCGGAGGATTCTATTGAGCAGAGCAACGCTGGCGAGCCGCCTGGCGCGCTCCATTGAATTCACAGGGATTTTGTGATGACGAGGAGCAGTAGCAGCCTGATCGCGTGAATCTCAGGCTGGCAAGCTGCCTCCAAAGTTACAGTGACGAATTGTTGCTCTGGTTGGGCGTATAAAGACAGGGTGGTTGTTGGGTGATTGGAAAGGGCCCACGAGAATCTTAAGTGAGAATATCGCCGGATTCCAACTGCACCCCACCTTCGGTTACATTTTATACACCTAACCTGGTGGTGCTTTTATGAAGGGGACTTAGTGGTCGCATGTAAGTCAACTAGCAATGATGAAGTGTTCCAACCTATGCAATAAACATTAGATATTATGTAAATGTTTGAATGGGATTGGTTGAAAAATAGCAAAAAAACAATGTTATTAAAACTTTAAAATAGTTCATGTGATTGTCTATTATATCTTTAAGTTTATGCATGCATTTCTATATTTGAAAGCCACACATAACACAAAGAAATCGTGTTGAAAGATCGTAAGGAATATATTGTAGACACTCAAATTTGGCAATTTATCAATTTGACATTGTTGGTTATGAGTGTGTTTTTTGGTCAGGACAAACACTTACATCATATCTCCACTCAATAAATCTTGATATCTCTCTCCCAACTAGCTCATTCGTACGCACTCATTGTGTAGACAAATTTTGAATACAAATCAATGTTTAACCTCTTACCATCGTGGCGCAACTCACAAATTTCATGCGCCATCTCTTTGTCCAAAAACGTACAACAAGGTCAAGATGTGGCATCTGGTCCTGGCCGACATGTACGATTTTAGACCAATACATCTTCCAACTCTGCGTTTAATGCAATAACGTTTTTGGGTCTTTTCATCTTCTTGGGTCAGCGTTGTCATAATGATTTACCTTCGGAACCATTTATAAGTAAGTTAGCATCAACTCATCTACACACCTAGCAAGAATCTAGCAAATCACATGGTACTCTCATTACAATACATACAAAAGGCACTCAAGGCTCCCTAGATCTTCCTAAAGCTAATGCACATCCATTAGGGCAGCCACTACTACAGTTCTAAAGAACTAAAGCAAGTCAAGGAATCTAGCTTCCCTCACTTCCAAGCACACCAAGATCTTTACTTCAAAGTCTTAACAAGAGCACAATCATCTCAAGCATGTTCAAAGTGGTTCACGTTACCAACTAGATGTATTCATGTAGATCTTTGATGCAAGTCTAGAGAACTACGTGTGGTTTGAAGCCTCTTCGGAGTAGTGTCGGCATAGGCAGTGTATGGATTGTACTTCAACCCAATCACTAACCTTCTTACAAGGTATTCCACCCATAGTTTGTTAGAACATTAATCTTAAGTAGGATTTAATTCGCTATGTGTTTTTAAGTTATAAACTTCAGTTTATAATTAAATATATAAAATATATAATTGTTTTTTATTTAATATAAAATTTAGGTTATAAGGTGGGGTGTTTCACAAGAAGTTGCACCCGTTACAACCACTTACATAGGGCTCTTGGGATTCGATGAATCATTTGAAATCAATAGGATTTGATTTTGTGAAATGGAGAGAAGTGGTGAAGAAATAATTACTGGACTATAAAATATTTAAATTTCTCACTATATTGGAAATCTAGTTTTGACCGTGGTTTTTTACCTCTATGAGGTTTTCCACGTTAAATTGGCTATATTTACTTATTATATTTATTTATTATGTTTTGTACTATAGTTTATTTCACAATATTTAAATAACTTTCAAATATTTAATTAATGTCTCGTACCTCAACATGGTATCACAACATGGTATTTAGCAGTTGGTGGGTGGTTATAACCCGCAAGATATATAAAATGAGCCCCATTCAATTTAATTTGCCTCACACACACATTGTCTCTCAAAAATATTTTAGCCCCTTCAAATTTTTGGTGTATTCGGAAGGTTGGAACGAGCCCACTCCTCATTCACGTGTAGTAAGCATTTGTTTAAATATTTTGCATGGATTTAATTTCTTTCCTATGTTTTCAAGTGCGCAATAAAATAATTTACAAGGGTTAATAGTAAGGTTCCTATTAGTGTGAAATCACAACACCCCCAAATGAGTTATGGATCTGTTTTTCTAAGGCAAGGTCATTTGGTGTGATTTGCATAACATTGGATCATTCCCCAAGCCGTGGGACTTACAAATGGGAATGATCCTCTAGAGAAGGCTGGTTCCTCTTCCTAATCCTAGCACTAAACTAATTCTAAGGAAGGAAATGTGACTATCTACTCCTAATCTAACAATTCCAAGGGACCAAGGAGAGAGATAGAGCATGAAAATAAAGGAAATCCTACACTACAGAGGTGATATCACCAAGAAAAGGGAACTGCTGATCATAAACCCAACTACCTTAAATGGAGAGAGGTGAGCAATGGAGAGGATGGTCAGATGCATCACAGACCAAGGATAAAGTTCACATATAACACCATTACAAACCCCTTAAACATAGCTCCCAAAACCTGCAATGGACATCAGAGATATGCACAGTATACCCTGCAATGGTGAGAGGTGAGAAGAGACAAAAAAAATGAGCAAAGCATGAAAAAAACACATCACGAAACATAGATTGTATTGCTCTAGGAGTTCACACAGTACACCATTAATGGGCAAGACGCAAGAAAATGCCATTACAAAGCCAAGGGAGGAGACTTAAATTCCTCATTCAACCCTGGAGAAGAAAGAGAGAGGGGGGCAGGGAAGAGGAATGAACAACCCTTTACAATGAATCATGCCCCTGTGTAACATTCCCATTTTAAGACTTTAGAAACAAGGGATTTTTTTTTCATAATGTTCTCTGTTCTAAATAATGCTTATAGATTTGACCGGAGAGAAGAAAGAGAGAGGGAAGCAGGAAAAGTGGGTTAAAGCTCAACCACTACTATTAATGCTTCAGATAAAATCTTCCCCCAAATTCGTATTTACTGCATCAATCCTTGGTTCGGTGCCTTGAAGGAAGAGGAAATCGGTAGAAATAGATTGAATCCGATCTGGTTATTGAGATACATGGATCTTGCATTTAAGGCCCAAAGGCGTTTCCTCCATTTTTATTTATCTAACCTCCTCAAAATTAAAGTCTTAGACCTCCATGGCGCATAGGTGAGGCTGATATCTTTCCTATGGTGTTAGTTTTGTAATACTTTCGAGTCCCCGAGTCGAAAGATATGCCCCTTCGAAGTTTGTATCAGATCAATATGAATGGATGGGGAAGAAAGTTTAAAAATGGGTCCCCCTTTTGAGATGGGAAATGTGGTAGCCAGATTAGAGAAAAAATCAAGTTTTCAGGTCCATAATTTAGCTTTTCCCCCTTTTTCGCGAAACACAAAACTTAGAAAACCCCCGCGCGCCCTGAAGCTCCGCCTTTTGACTTTACTTGACCATTTGCCCCTACCTCTGTTTCATCCTGAGACACGTGGAGATGCGATGCTTGTTTGAGCTTCTCTTTTTTGGATTCACCTTTGGAGGAGTTCCGTTAGGACACGTGGTTCCCTCTGCTGGCTCTTCCATACTTAGTCAATTCTGGATTTTTTCCTAAACAGTTTTGAGCCCGAAGACCTTGGATCCTTGTCATTTTTCCTTTCTTGCTTCTGGCCTCTCTTGTGGCACCACCCCTTCTTCTTTGACCCTGCAATTACATTGTTGAGTCCTCTCTCAACCCTTTAAATAGATTTAAGACATGTGAGCTCGCGGGTCTGAGTCATTTCCTTCATAATTTCTCTATGTGCGAGGTTGTCTTGACCAAATTTGTCGGGGGGAAATTTGGGATAACAATTTGGCAACTCACGGGGACATCTGCCTGCTAGATGAAGAGACCAATGGCCTTGAAGCATCCATTGGGCATGGAGTCTTCTTGATAAACATGAAACTAATCTAAACCTTTGAAGGTTTGATCCTTGAACCACTTCGAGCATGACTGTATGCCTTTTTTATGTTTTGTCTGACCCTGAGTCTGCACTCTCAATTTTCATAAGGAAATCTTGGAAATGGAATTTCTGAGAGTAGAAAATTATTTTAACTCTGGGACTTTCATCTATCCCTAAAATGGACTGTTTTGAAATGACTTTAGTTGCTCTACATTTGTTTTCTTTTTTGGAATTTGCAACTGTGGATCTTTCTACCGTAAATAGTGAAGAGCTTGGCCTTGTGCACCTCTAGAGCAATGTGAACAAAACTTATATACAAAGACCAAATCATACATGCCTCAAATGAGACATGCAGAGTGTGCATAAGCACTTCTTCTGCTAGAAACAAAGTCTACTCCTACTCCTACACTAACCAGAGAGAAAGAATGCTAAACAAAGCTTGCTGCAAACAGGGAGAAGTAGCTTCACATTCTCAAGAGGGGCAGCCATGTAAATGATTTGACACTAAATATAGTTGCCTGTATGAGTGAAAAACTAACAATAAGCCGGTCCTCCACCCAAATAATCAAGGTATCAGCATTAATGGAAAATATCTCCTCAAGCTAACTTGCATCGGACTTCTAAAGGTGTTGATGATGACCCTTGGTACTTTAATGCTCATCCTCATGCCTTGGAGTAGGCATGACTGATTTTGGCTTCTCCCTTGGCTCTAATAAAGCCAAGTACCTAATTGGGCACGGTCTGATCCTTTGGATGTGCCCATTTCTCTGAAATTCAACTCCAAAAATGAAGTCTTCTTGTAGACCTTCTTGAGTGGATGGTGTGAGGGATATGATGATATCCTCCTGCCTTTTGCCTTCCTCCTCTTTTGAAGAACATGGAAGATGAAGATCTTCCAACCCTAGTTCCAGAGGGCCATTATGGAGTGCAAGATTTTTCACTTGAATATTCTCCTTCATGGTATCCACTTGATCTGCAACTTGCTCACCATGGTTTCTCTCTTCCTCAAACATGAAGTTTGAAAGATCACTCTTCTTCAACATCAGAGCTTGAAGGGGATCAAGTAAGAGGAAGAATTGAAGGTTCCCATGTAGCCTACTCCACACTTAGAGCCTCTGGAACTACATGGTCCTCTTCCATCACATGGGTTTATCAATCAAATCAAGCCCTTGGAATGAAAGAAAATCTTCAATGATGCCTTCTTCATTGAGTGGCCTCAACAATGATTTGATCTCTCCTAGTTGCTCCTCTTCAATGGGGCTTGAGACTGATTGTTCCTCCTCTTGTTCTTACTCTTCTTCTACTGCAAACTCAGCCTCAGCCACCACCAGTTCTTCAATCTTGACCTCCTTTATTTGCTTGACCATCAAGGGGATATTTGTAAACCCAAATTTGGTAGCCTAACTCTTCAGGTAATCTGTCATTTCTTTTTTGTTGGGCTCCTCTTCTTGTTGTTCTCCTTGATTGGATTCTTGAGTCTCTTCCCAACATGGGCTTGGGAAAGCAAGAGGAGAGGTAGGTTGGGGTTCAACCATATTTGTAATTGTTTGTGGTGGGAAGGGAGGTGCAACTTCTTGTTTGTTTGAAGGGGATGACTTTTTGGAAGGGAAAAAGACAGAAGAACTGAGATGAGGTGGAAGACTAGGAGATGGAGAAATGAAATCAACACTTGGGGCAGAAAGTGAGGAGCTTGGAAATTGGAGCTTGGGTTGAGATGGTGCTGCTTGAGAAAGAGAAAAAGAAAAGCTATGAGATGTTGGACTTACCCATTGACAAGGTTGTCTTGACTCCAACTCATAAGCCCCGATCTCCTCAGTCCATTGTGCAAGTTGGGGCAACATTTCAACCATGAAGTCAAGCTTCTCTTGAGGGCTGTAATGTCTTGGAAAAGGGCCTTCCCATGGACAAGGTGCCCTGTAACCAATCTTGAATGCCTTCCTTCGTGTTATGCCCCTTGACTAAACCATGCCAGCCTCCATTTTTTGAATTTTCTCCAATAAACCAGCATTCTCCACATAGCTGTCTCCATTGTATGCACCCCCTTGTTCTTGATAAGCTCCATGTGCAAACTGACTTTGACTCTACTCATATGGGTAAGCATAATGGTCATGGATCTTGTCATAATGTTGATTTGAAGGAGTTGGGAAATGCATTGGAGGTGGATTGCATTGCTATAAGTGTGAGTTCTATGAAGGGAATGAAGTCATGATTGCACAACCTCATGGAATGGGAGAAAATGAAAGAGATGGAAGAATAAAATGGATGAAATGAGTGGAAATGGATGGGAAGGAGGTCTGTAACTCAAAGGATGGGTTGTTGACTAGATGGAGTCGCCAGATGTGCTTGAAAGTGCCTCCAAAGGCTGAAATTTTCACCAAGAGCACATCAAACCTGATGAAGTGAAGTGGTAAGGTGCTTCAGACCTCTCCCACCGTGCATGCCAAAACTATTAACATGAAATCATAGGACCCCCAAATGAGTTATGGATCTGCTTTTCCAAGGCAGACTCATTTGGTGTGATTGCGTAACATTGAACTTTCCCCAAGGTGTGGGACCTTACAAAATGGGAAAGCTCTCCAGATTGTAGGTTGGTTCCTTATTCATCTATTTAGGTGCATACGTAGAAACTTGCAGAGGGTTCGTTCTTAATCCTGATCTAAACTTTACCAAGGAGACATGGATAGAGGGAATACATAAATTAAAACAAAGCTAAACTATGAGGCGATGCACTAAAGGAATGAATGAACACTTATTTTGCTAATAGACACAAACCAACAAAATGCATACAATAAACAAACACAAATAGCTAGATATATAATGGGAGACCAGATGAAAGAAAAATAGACAAGAGAGGATCTAAAATTGATCACGAATGTGTTTTATTGCTATGTAGATTGATACAATCCATTACAAAGTAGCCAAGAGGTAGAAACGTAATGCAATTTTGATAGAAGACCTGAACCCCACATATCCCTTTGCTAGAAGGAGAAGGGAGCCTGCAAAACAAAGAATGTCCAACCCTTTACAATGAACCCTACCCTTGTATTTATAGATTTAACCTGAAAGAAGAAAAGAGAGAGAAGTGGGAACAGCAGGTTGAAGTTCAACCATCGCTGCTAACGCCTCTGATGAAATCTCTCCCCAAATCCATCTTTATTGCATCAATCCTTGGTTCGGTGCCTTCAAGGAAGAGGAAACGACGAAACAAGTCAAATTTGATCTGGTTGTTGAGGCAAGAAGATCCTGCATTAAAAGCCCGAAGACGTTTCCTCCATTTCTCTTCACCTAACCTCCTCAAAATTAAAGTTTCAGACCCCATGGCATGGGTGAGGCTGAGATCTTTCCAACGGCATCAGATTTGTAATATTTCGAGCCATGAGTCGAAAGATATGCCCCTTCAAAGTTTGTATCGGGTCCGGAGAGGAGGGCAGGAAAACAACTCGAATAATGGGTCCCCTTTTTATATGGGACATGTGGCAGCCAGATTGGAACAAAAATAGGGCCTACGGGTCTGTAATTTATCTTTTGCCCCTTTCTTCTGATTCCCGCTTTGGCTTTAACTCGGGCCCAGATGCTAAATTTTTCCTTGGGCAGAGTTGCAGGCCATTTTGCAACTTTTACCCCTTTTTAGATAACAAGGGGCAAAGAACCACCTTTTTCCCCGACGGTTTGCTTTCCCTTGGGACACATGGAAGTTTGGCGCTCATTTAGAAACCTTTTCTCTATTCACCCCTTGAAACAATGCCATACTGACACTTGGCATTCTCTGCTTACACTTTTATACTTAGCCAATTTTGAGGCCCTTTTCTGTCCGCATTTTGACTCTGTTTTCTTTTATGCAGTGGTCGATCCAATATTTGGCACGGGGGCGAAATATGGATAACAGTTCCCAAGTTGGAGACAACCTCCAAGTTTATAGGGTATTCAAAAATTTGTCATTGGTTAACAACACACAATTGGTTTTAGGACCAGGTTTGAAAATATTAAACAATTATATCTTTTTTATATTACCCCATTAACATTTAATTCTAACCTAAAACCACTTCTCTTAACAACGCCATTCAAATGTGTGGAGATTGACATGATTGATGGGATTAATAAATATTGTAATGATGGTCGCTCCACCTTATTGACATATATGGTATTTCAAACATATTTTTCCTATCAAACAAATGGGGCATGTGCCTTAGAAGACTTTAAAGTACCCATTTGTATGAGCTTATCTTACTTCCTAGTCAAGGATGAAGCAAAATCATCTAAAGAAGGCATTTTTGTAGGTGGTTCCAAGGGTCTTCCTAGTGGTATGGAAAGTTGAAACAAAAACTATAAATACTTAGGACCCAACTTATCAAGAATAGAAATAATCAAAAAGATGTCCTTTGAATTTTTTATCCCACATTGTTTCAAACTCAATCTAAGTGATTTGAATTTTTTAAAGAAGTATTGTATAGTGTTAAAGTTGTATAGACTCTAACTAATGATCTCATTATCTAATTCATAGCCCCTCATTACATCATGCTTCTCAAAGAGTCCTTATAATGTGGTCCAGACACCACTAGGTATGCTAGTAGATTCAATGTGAAGGCAAAAATTAGGAGATATAGTTATACATAATAGACTGTAAGCCTCATCACATTTTTTAAATCACTTAACTTTGGCTATATTTGATGTTTGTTTTCTTTCAGGACCCATTTTGATCCGGTGTAAACCCTTGCTCCTCAACAAGATTTGCATTTTGATTTTCCACTCATGATAGTCAAGTGGTGTGAGAACCACATTTTGATCCATAATGCATGACAAGAGATGGTAAAAATGAAAGTGCATTAGAGAACACAAGATAACCCCCCGAAATGATCAACAATAATTATTTAAGGTTGACACTTTATAATTTAGTGTGTTTACAATTCTTCTAGGTCAAACAAGGAAATGAAAGTAGCACCAATGCAAAGAACTTGAAAAAATACACACTTTCGAAAAAAATGGCACCTTGAAAGGAGATGTCAACAAAAAGTTGTGTTCCTCAAAAGTTTCTTCTAAAATACTTTGTTTGTGTGCCTTGAAAAAATAAAAATTTCCATGTCACCTTTAAGAAAAACTTTACCTCCTCATATGAATTAAGCCCCCTTGGGATGGTTGTGACTAGGGGTCAGGGTTAGGTTTCCCACATGCAATAGTTAACAACAACAACAAATAGTGTTACTACCTCAAACTATGTGCACATAAGTTCCCTTAAAAAAAATTAACCAACAAATAAGCACCCACACATGTACAACCTTGACCAAAATACAAATAGTGTCTACATATAGGTATAATCAAATAGAAGAGATAAGTACAATACCAAGTACCAAGTATGTCACGTGGGTAAACCCAACCTCGATAATGAATCTGACCATTGGATCTTTCAAACTGAAAAACACCCACTAATTTTCTATAAAAACCCAAAAAACTCAAACTTTGGCATGGTACGAAATTCCACCAAATAGCCCAAAGATGACCATAAAAAACCTCAAAAAAGACCTTACATGACCTGCTTCAAAACATACTTGAGTTTATTGTCGATCCCAGGGTTTTGGCATGATCTAGACTCAATGGCATAGTCTATTTCTCTAGAGAATGTACAGAATGAAAATTGTCCTATAAAACCACCTATTTCCTTTACTCTTTTTTAATTCTCTAGATCATCCAAAGACGTAAGAGAAGATCAGACTCAAAGATCAAAGTATCTGCAATAATTATCTTTAAAAACTCAATATTCCAACAAAAAAAACACACCAAATCTATGGCATTCAATTACCAGAACAAGCTTTGATACAATGTGAGAATGTGGGCCAATCAAGCACTGCTAAAATCTGAACGCGCAAAGAGAGTAGAGTTGTGAGAGACGAATCAAACATGAGCCAAGAGATAGCTTGTATGTTGAATGTATTAGAAAATAACTTTATAAGAGGTGTATAAATATGAAGAGAGGAGTGTAATGACCACCTAAAAGGTGGATAATTATGGCTCCTATCTATCTTGCTGACACCTAAGCAAGCTAAATGTATCTGTAGGAAAAACCATGCAATGGAATACAAAGCCTACACTAGCATTAACATGGTACACAAATGGGTCCCAATCAAGCCCACACATGTCGAATGATTTATTGTAGTCTCAATCACAACTAAAATTAGCCCCAATTATGGTACCATGTTGAATTAATCAAGTGATGAGTTTAAAGTGGTACGTAAATGAGGCCAATCAAGCCAAAACATGGCAAGTGTGACAATGTAAATGTCAATTAGGGATAGATTTTTCCCAATCATAATACCATGTCAAACCAATCTAGTGATTCATTCAACGTGGGTATGTAAATGAGAACAATTAGGCTTAAAATCATTGAATGTGCTAATGTATTGTATCAATTGGGGATTGATTATTCCCTTTTTATAACAACACATTTATTGAATCAAGCGAGAAGTTCAATAATGTACATGAATGTGTGATATTGTAATGTCAACTAGTGTTACATTAGCCCCCAATTCCGCATTAAACCAATCAAGTGGTTGGTTCAATGTGGTATGTAAAATTAACTAATCAAGCCAAAATACACTAAATGTGATAGTGTAATGCCAATTGCAGTTAAATCTTCCCTAATAATAGTATCACATTGAACTAATCAACCATTTGATTCAACATGGTACACAAAAGGGACCAATTGAGTTGAAACATAACAAAACAATAGTGTAATGTTAAATATTGGCCAAATTATAGTACAAAATTGATCCAACCAAGTGATTGGTTCAATGTCTTATATGAACGTGACCAATCAAGCCAAAACATATTGAATGCAATAATATAATTTTAACGAGGGATTGATTAGTCCAATTATAGTACCAAGTTGAAAAAACAAAATGATTGGTTCAACATGGTATGTAAACATGGTAAATCAACCTGAAAAACATCAAATGCAATAGCATAACATCAAATAGGGTTAAATGGGCCACATTTTTAGTACCATATTGAGCCAATCAATAAATTGGTTTAATGTGGCATGTAAATGGGGCCAATAAATCTAAAAGACATTGAATTTGATAGTGTAATGTCAATTTGCAGGTTAATTGGCCCTAATTATATTATGCATTAAACCAAATCCATGTTTGGTTTAATGTTGCACACAAATGGGATAATCAAGTTGAAACATGTCAAATGTGATAGTTTAATGTCAATTATAAATTTATAGCTTGATTTCCCCTAGCTATAGTACCTTGTTGAACCAATCAAGTGATTGGTTCAACATGGTATGTGAATGGGGCCGATTGAGTTCAAACATAATGAATGCAACAATGTAATGTCAAGTGGGATTCAATTGGACCCAATTACAATATTGCATTGAACTAATTGAGCAATTGGTTTCTCAAGGTCACGAGTAGAAAAACATCAAATATGATAATATATTGTCAATTAGGGTTGGATTGGCCCTAGTAATAGTATCATGTTGTTCACCAATCAAATTATTAATTCGACATGGTATGAAACTAGGTCCAATTGATCAAAAACACATCAAATATAGTTGTATTATGTCAAAATATAGCTAGATTGGTCTCAGTTATAGTACAACATTGAACGATTCAAGTGATTCGTTCAATGTGGTAAATGTAAAGAGCTACTCAATTTAAAACTTGCAAATTGTGATAGTGTAATGCTAATTAGGGTTGGATTGGCCCCAATTATAGTATCACGTTGAACCAATCAAGTGATTGGTTTAATACGATATAAAAATAGGGAAAATTAATCTAAAACATGCTAAATGCACTAAAGTGTTGTCAGCTAGGACTAGATTGGCATGAATTATAGTACTCTGTTGAACTAATTGAGCCATTTATTCAACATGGTACATAAAATGGACCAATTGAGCCAAACATGTTGAATGTGATAGTGTAATGTCAATTAGGGACTAATTGACCCCAATTATAGTAACTTGTTGAAAAAATTGAGTAGTTGGTTCAATATATAGTACACAAATAAGGCCAATTGAGTTGAAACACGCCAAATGCGATATTATATGGTCAATTGGGGCTTGATTGGACCAAAGTATAGTACCTTGTTGAGCTAATTTGTTGATTGATTTAGTGTCATATGTGTAATGTAGAAAATTAGGGTTTAATATGATTAAATTGAATCACTTTGTGTAAAGATGAAATAAGACCATAATACTATATAGATCCCCCCTATTAATTATTTCACCTAGGATAGTTCAATAACACCATGTGCAACCATTTTTTTGCTGAAAAGGAAAGACTACAAAGTTTATAGATCATTGTCTTTCCTTTTCAGCAAAAAAGTCACCTATCTTAGTGCATCTTTGTTTGAATTTCTCTTCTAACCCTATAACTGATTTAATTATTTTACTAAGCTCACCTATGGTTGTGCAATCGTCTTCCTATCTTTCTACGGGTCACGATATTGCTACATAACACTACTTTGAATAGGCCTTAGGCTAATGAGCTTAGTAAAATAATTAAATTCTACATGTCATTCCTTGTAGGGTTAGAAGAGATTGCACTAATTTTTTTGCTGCAAGACATCTTTAAATGTTTGGCTAGTGTATTAAAGGAAAGACAATGATCTATAAGTTTGTAGGATGGTTGCACATGGTGTTATTGAACTATCCTAAAATATTGGGGATCTAGGACAAACTAGACTTTGTCCAGGAAGGGAGAACAAAGTCACCTATCTCAAATGGGAATTCATAAATGTGACTATTTCTTGTGTGAACATATTTATCCTTTGTGATACATTTGATTTTGATTTTAGATTTTGCACAATCTTTACATTTGAATTTCAGGAGTGATGTCTTATATCAATGGCTATCTAAGATCTCACATCTATAACTGATTTAGGGATATATTTTAAAACAAAACCCTAGTTTCCCCGTTTACTTGAGAACCTAAAAAATGGATTATTGTGCAATATTTGAAAGCTTCCTCATCTTTCTAACGGGTCAAGATATTGCTACATAACACTACTTTGAATAGGCCTTGGGGATTGAATACGCTAATGTAGTTATCCCCTAGTAAGTGTGTGAGAACATGTTATAATCAATACAATTCTACATGTCATTCCTTGTAAACCAATGGTACAAGATTGTAATGTATGTAATTGATGTGCTTTATATTTTTTGAATAAGAGTAATCATTTATGTATCTGAGTGTGCAAGACATCTTTAAATGTTTGGCTAGTGTATTGATCTTGTATTGATTTCTTATAGCCTCCTTTACAATGTTTTTAGTGACTAAATAACACGTGTGTTATATAGTGATCATATCACTTGAATTTGGAACCTTTTGGCATGCAACTGACACAAATTTGAAATCAAGTGACCAAAAATATTGACATGATTTTTTTTTTTATGTTTTAAGCAAAAAGTAAGGGAGGGAAGATTCGGCCATGTAGGACAAATCTGTTTGGGAAGACTTTGTCCAGGAAGGTCGACTATGTCGAAAACATAAAAGAATGAGACTAGATTATAATCACAAGGTGGGAATTCCCTTAAAATATGTGAAAATAAATGGATGATTACTAAATACGTGTCTAAGAGACCTTATGGAAGAATTTGAATCAAGAAAAAGTTTTGGAGTGCTAATTACTCCCAAATATTCAAGTTAACCAGCCATACATGTAAAATCATCTAAAATACATATGTAAAACATGATAACTGTGCCATTTTAGTATCTTCAATATGTAAACAAGGAAATCAATATAAATACATTGAATACGACAACATAATTCTAATTAGGGATATGCTAGCCCATAGTATTTTGTTGAACCAATCGAGTGATTTTTCAATGTGGTATGCAAACGAAGGGGATCAAGTCGAAACATGGAAAATACAAGTTTAATCTTAATTTAGGTTGGATTGGACCCAATTATATTACCATGTTGAACGTATGTTGAACCAATCAAGTGATTAGTTCAATTTGGTACATAAATGGGACCGATTGAGCTAAACAAACCAAATACAATAGTGTAATGTCAATTGAGGTTGCATTTGCCCCAATTATAGTAATGCATTGAGCTAATTGGATTATTGGTACAATATGGTATGGAAAAAATTCTAATAAAGTCAAAACACAAAACACGACAATATAATGTCAATTGGAGTTTGATTGGCTCCAATTATAGTATACAAACAGTATCACGTTGATTTAATCTAGCGATTGGTTCAACGCGGTACACAAGCAGGGCCTATCAAGTTGAAATACACCAAATGTGATATTGTGTCTTCAATTGGGGATTGAATAAGTCTAGATTATAATAATGGTATACAAATGGGGCCGATTGATTTGAAACCCACAAAATACAACAATGTAATGCCAATTAGGGTTTGAGCTTTTCTTGGTGCCAGCTATAGTACAACATTGAACCAATTGAGATATAATGTAAATGGGGAAAATTGATCAAAAACACATGAAATGCCACAATTAAATATCAATTAGGGATATATTGATCCCAACTATAGTATTGTATTGAGCTAATTGAGCGACTGGTTCCACAAGGTACACAAACAAGGCCATTCAAGATGAAACACATCAATTTTTTTCTTTCTGCAACATTGTTAATGTCAATTAGGTCCTGATTGGCCCAAATTATAGTACTGTGTTGAATGAATAGAGCGATTGGTTTAACATGGTATGAAAATAGAGGACAATTGATCCAAAACATGCCAAATGCAACAGTTTTGTGTCAATTGGGGATTGACTGGCCCTAAATAAAGCACCAAAAAATTCCATATCTTTGTATCTAGATTGTTTTCTTATAGCACTCAACTTGTTGAATTACCTATAATGTTGATTCTTATAATAACAGTCAACAATATGACTAAATAACACGTGAGAACTAGTATTTATATAATTATGACAAAATTTCATCTTATGATCATCTAGCAAGATAATTAAAACATGAATTTGAAATCTTTATTTTGAAAGATTAATATAATATTCAATTCAATAGTGAAATATGGAATATAATGCTTTATTTTTGAATTCATATTTGGCAGTGATAAATTCCTTTTGCAGGTGATATATACTTTGATGTGTAGAGATGTGTAGAGATTTGATGGTGGAGATCTCAGTCTTTATTTGTAAAGAAATCTTAAAATCTCCTTTTTCTTATATCCACTTCGTCATTATTCTAGTTCATAGATCATAGTTTCCGAAATAAAATACCATTTCTAAAAATGGATGGAAACATCCATGTTTTTAATTTTGCTCGTCTATTATTTGATTATTAGTGGAATAGGAGGAATGGTGAAAAAGGCATAATTCCATCTTTATTGTTGTTCTTTGTGACGAAAAAATTGCTAGTTATTGTCCATGGATTCTTTGCGTATATAAATGGCTGCAGATTCCACAACCACTTGTATATCATTTACGCATATGTTCAACATTTGTGGCCATAACACGATGATGCCAAGGAAATATTTTTTAGTTGTATTTAAGAAAGGCGATTCCCTGTATTCTTCAAGTAATTTTTGTTTATATTTATTATGCAACCAAGTTTTGATAATCTTGTTTAAGTAATTTAGACCATATATGATTAAAATATGAGAAAACAAATATGCAATCAGAGTTCAAGGTGGCACTTTAATTGGTTAATATTAATCTTCATTACCTATTCCAATCACTATTGATATATGCAAGATCACTTCCATGGCCTTTCCTAATGTCAATTGGGGATCATATTGTTGATTCCTGTAGGAGTGTCCTAAATAACACTGAGAACTAGTCTTTCCACATCTTTTTGTGCACTTTTAATTTATGAGATTTAGTCATATTTCAATTTTTATCCAATTCAAATAAAAGTTATAATAAGTGCCTTAAGACACAAACTTATAGTTGGATGACATTAGTCACATGTTTCTATGGATATTAGATGATATTTATGTGATTATGAGATATTGTATGGTTTCAGTTGTAAATAAATAGATTTGGTTTCCCAACTTGACTAAAAAATATATTTTTAGTCTTTGCAACACATTGGCAAATCGAGGTGTAAGAAAATATAATATTACTAGTATTTCTTTATAGTTCATTTTGAGTATATTTTTATCAAATCGATTAGTCTCCTTATCATGGTACTAATGATTGCCAATTTTGTGGGTTTTTAAGTACTTTATAAAAGGGATCCCATGGATGAGAAGTGATGTGGGCTAACATCCTCGGTCTACATGGGCATAAACGAAGATACTAAAAATATTGTCCCTCCCTCCTTGCCTTTCCCTCTCTTTCATTTGTTATTTTTTATTGTAATGTTACACAAGTAATGTGAATTATGTGATACATATTTGTATAAGTTTGTAACATCCATACTTGATGAGTATTGTGGTCATCTTGTATGGTACAAACTGTGTTTTTTCTTACTTGGGGGACAAACTGATTTATTTGATGATATTTTGGATCACAAGTGAGAAAGAGGAGTATTGGCTACATGGTATTTATTCATATAACACTTCCTTGGTGGTAATAGGGACCACACCATTAGCTAAGAAGGTATTACACATTAGACTATTATTATTACCATGGTATAAGCTATATGGTGTTGGTGTAACTGATATAACATTTTGGTATATAATCTCAAGTTATATTATTGATTTGACTTTTAGCAGACCACTTTTTAAGGTTATCATTGAACATGTGGATTTTGATATGATACTCACTTCGATTGGAAGTTTTATAGTCATTGTTTTGATTAGGGTTTCTAGGTTTCTTGGGGAATATACATGGAGAAAGAAAAAATAATGGAGTTATCTAGGTCTATAAGAGCTTTTGCAAGACCGTAATGACATTGTCTAATTTTGGTATGAAGAGGAAGGGAGGATAAAATTATAAAAGAAATAAAAATAAAATAAAAGGCTGTAGGGAAAACTTACATTCCTTGCCTACAGATATATATATTGATTTCAGAACTCCACTAGGTAAATTCGAGGATATTTTGAGGCATATATATCAACATAAGTCTTCTTTCCTTCACATGTTTTTGGAGAAAAGAAGGAAAAACACAAATAGGTTGTATGCATTGCAAATCTAGTGGTTATCATACCAGGATTTGCATCAGAGCACCTCCATTTACTTAGGTAAAAGTGGATTCCATAATATAATGCTCTGATTTCATTTCTTGTTTCTTGAATGGGATTGGTCTGCCTTATGTGCTTACTTTATTGTTGTAGATGCATGGAAAATCCATGAGGGAAGTTATACCTTTTCATTAACTCGCTGAAAAGAGATTTAAGTTTGTTGTTAGATGTTAGTGATAATTTCATTACTCATACTTTAGTGGGCTATAATTACCTTGTTTCGGCTTTAGACGTTGTAAAGTTACACCTTTTTCATGAATTTAGAATCTAGAAGTTGTATTGAGGTTTATGTTGAGTTTTGATCTTCAACCTACTAGGATTGTAACATGTTAAAAAACCCTTGACTATAATTATTATATTAATACATGAATTTGTAATGGTGCATTGATTTATTAAAGCCTCTAAATTGTTAGTTGGAAAGAGCCCTTATTTGCTACAGGAACATGAGAGATCTTAACATAGTAGTTATAGTAAGCATCCACAAAAAATTATAGAATAAGATTTCTATGAGATATTTTCCAATTATTGAAATTGAATAAATGAGCAACAAAATAATAAATAAATATTAGGAAGGAAAAAAGAAGGAATCCCTACTTAGCCATTACTTGCATAAGATCTATACACACTTAGGGATGTGATACCCCAATAATTGTGTGGTCATCTCATATAACTTAATTTATATGATTTGGGGACGGGTTAAAAATAAGATAAATCAGGAATAAGGATTGAAGCAAATGTGAAAACAAGATAACCCAAGGAAAAATGAAAGGAAAATAATAAAAAAAAACCTTAGAAGATCAAATAAATCATGAAGGTAAATAAAGAGGTTGCAAGTGGGACACACCCGTAGAATAAGAGGGTATCAATAAATAATTTTAAAGAATTTTTTTAAGAAACTAAGAACAAATAGAACACATAAGAGGAATGAGGGATCAAAACAAATTATTAAAAATTCATATATATGACAATCAAATATCAAAGGAATGGATAACAAAATAGGAAAGTCGGAACATCAATCTTTAAGTATAAAAACACATGAAACTATGTGCAAGAGGAGATATAAAGGAACATGTTTTATAGTAAATACCTAAAAATATCTATAGAAAATTAATAGAGCATGCTCAATATCACACATAAGTAGATGGTTAAAATAAATAACCTATTATATAATCACATTTTAGAGAGTCATCATTATAATAGGTATATTAAAAGATATATAAATCATATAATGTAAGGTCAGGATGAGTGGGTCTCAACTAGTCTAGAAAATATAACCATTATTATCATTGTCATCATTTTTCATACCACTATAGTGTTCTGTTATACCTCTATGAAAAATAATATGACCCTTTATCTTGGTATTGGAAAAGAATTTAATATCATATGTAAGCATTTTATATGACTGTGTAGCGAGAGGTTGTTGTGATCACACCCTTAGATGTTTGATATTGACTTTGGGAATTCATTCATGTGCTTAAGTTATAATAGTTAATGTTTGCGTTGATATTAATTTAGGTGTCACTTGAAATTGAATGTGTTGTGGTAAAATATGAGTGTTTCAATGTATTGTAATCAATTCATTCTTGTGTGCAAACTTTAAATATTGATGTAGAGTAATTAGGATTGATTCCGTTTCATTAATCCAATTACATCCAAACAATGCATCATATTATCCATCTTCATGCACTACATGAAACTATACTAATATGGTCTCAAAATCCACAGTGATAGGTAAACATATATAATCAAGGGGCTTCTGAGTAAGTTTTCCATATCACATACTAAGTGTAGTCTTGTTGGCTAAGCATTTCTTATATTATCCAAGCCTATAAATAATTATTTTTTATGCATGCATTGTTACTTAAGGCACTATCAATCAAAATTTCTTGTGGTTTATGTTCATATGTGTTGATAAGATATTGTATGGATAATGGTCTATTACAAGATTCATTGTTGGGAATTTTGCCTTCAAAAAACATGATGGGAGGAGGCTTCATCTTTTCCATTGCAACCGTGACCACACCAATATATCTGTAAAGTGTATTATAATTAGATTCTAGTGGTTGGTTTCCATCATTTGTCATGTGAATACTACCTTGAACTTGTGACAAATTATTGTGATTTGGAAGAGGAGCTGTGAAGATTTCAAATGTTGGTTAAGATGAGACACAATGTTGATTAATACATTACATATACCTTCAACTTTACTAAAAAGGGTTACTTTAAATAAAGTTTCAAATATTATCTTTCAAGGTTATGTATTTGTTGGAAGAATGTCCTTAAAATTTACAATAATCATAATATGCATGTTTATGTTATAACTCTTAATTCGTGGACTTGATGGATGAAACTCTTGAATAAAAGATACAACAATCAAATTACATTAAAACAATCATTATTGCACCCTATCTGGACTTTTAATTAATCTTGTAATTTTTCTACACTTGTGTTGTTGTTGCAAGATTAATCTATTGTTGGTCAGTTTTATACTGTGTTGACTACATTCTTGGCTTTGGGCTTAGGTTGGAACTATTGACATTGATTTATGCCTTGAACTTTTCCTTTAGTTGAAAATTTGGTCTGCTATAAGTAGAAGCACTGAACCTAAACTTGAGCATGGTAACCTCTAAAACCTTGACTTATACTTATTAGTTACGTGACAAAGTTCATCAAATGAATGGTAATTTTTGAACATTACTTTTTCCTTGATAGATACAAGAAATATCTAAGTGAATAGGCTTATGAGTTTGAGTTCAAGTGATCTGTAAAATCTTCAACTTTGGAATCATCCATAGAATCACAAATTGATGTTGTTGTTCTACTTTATATAAGAAAATGACAGAGATAGCTAGTGAATGAATTTTGCTTATTCTTAGAATCCACAATTGTAGGAAAGGAAAGAATATAAAATCATACACACCAATAAGTTGTATCCTGGAAACCTCCAGAGGAGGAAAAACCAGTTGGGAAGGGAAATTGCTCTTTCTTCCCACTTTTATTGGGCAATTTCAAACAATAAGTACATAATTTACAATAATTATGAAAGAGAAGTAGATAATATCTCACACTTCCTCCAAATTACTTGCTTACTCTGTCTCAACACTCCTTTCTTCTACAAAACACAATTCTAGCACTAAGAACTTCTTGCTCACTTGCTTTCATGCTTTGATGATCTTGTTCTCTTCTAAAAACATGTATTTATAGCCTTTCTCATGTCCTCTCGTGCACTGGAGAATGGGAAAATTCATGGAGGAGAAGAGATATAGAAAACCTTTCAAATTTTATGGTTGTTCATTTCATATTTTTGCTTTCTGTCCGAAAGAGCCAAGACCACCACCCAATGTAGACCGGCGATCTTAGGACTGCCGCTCTGGTTGGGCGGTGGTTATGTAACCGCTATTCTACACAGAGCAAAGGTCCTATTACTATAAAGATAGAACCTTCGTGTATTTATTTTTCCTTCTTTGTGCTGACTGATGTGATGAAGTAGAGTCATTTTAGATCCCTATGGATCATCAAGCAACTCGTGGGTCATCTTTGTGACCATATTCTTGAATTTTAAAACATAATCAACAATAGGTTAATTAGTACCTTATCTTAGTTGATAAATATGTGTAAAAGTGACATACATGCTAAAGTTAAAGGTATGTATAGATCCTCGATGTAAATCATAAAGCCAATTTATGATATATTTTTTAAAGCTCCTAGTAACTAACTCTGTGAATAACTGATTATCATGTGCATATTATAACCAAGAGGCATAAAATGAACTAAGGTTATGAGATGTATCTCCTTTCCCATTATATAGTTAAGAATTTAGAGCAATGAAACACATTAGGAAGGGGTGAGGAATCACATCATAATCCAAAGGGTTGAGTAATATTTCATTGGAATTGACCTTGTTCCATGGATTTTGAGACCCTTGAGACAATTCCTTAATTTGATTTTGTAATTTGGCACAATATTCAACATAGTGGTCACTTCAAAAGGAAGGGTAGTGGTACTAGAATATGTATTAGGAAAATAAGGAAACTATGAAGAAATGGCATGAGTGTAAGGAATATGAAAATAACATGAAGGTGTTGGAAAATCTTGGTAGGAAACATGAAAATTAACCATAGGAGGTGTGGAGGAAAACGATACATGCACATTAGGAGAAGAACAAGGGGGAATGATGTTAGAGGAAATATGACAAATGACCACATGAGAAGGAAAGTAAGGTATCTCAATAGGTGTTTTGTTGTTACTACATTTAAGTATCAACAATTCTCCTTATAGGTCTTATATTGAATAATATGGCCATTGGTATGTCACCACCCTTAAATTTTGGATTGTATATTCAATATCACACTCAATTTATCAATTATTTTATTAGGGTGCTCCAAAATTTGTTGCATAAGCTTGAATAGGTCTTGAATTCAAGTTTAATCCTATAAAATAACTTTTTTCCCTTACTACTTTTACCTTTGATAGACAAATGATTACCATTCAAAACACTATAATGCATATGAGTATCAAGAGTAGTTGATATATAGAGATTACCATTTTTATTTTTCACATAAACCCTAAGATGAATTGAGGAAATTTCTACAAGATCAAGCAAATCGGAATTTGACCTAACACTTCATAGTTCATACATTTGGAGTCTTGGATATAATCAATTCAAGGATGACATAAAAGATAAAACATGTAAAAGAACAATGCACAACTAATATTACACATAAAAGATCTAAGGCTAGAAACTTCAAACAATTGAAGAAAACCTTGAAACAATCAATTCTATCAACAAGAGGAAAGAGAAGTCCCTAAAATTCTATAAGCAATGTGGGCATGCATAGAGTTAATACTCTAAGACAAGTACAACTTGAGTCAGTTATACCAAAGGGAAAACCCTAAAGGTTAGATGTTCGCTGTAACTCAAATTCACCAAAAGGGAAACCCTAAATTACATGCAAAGTTTTGGTTCACCAAAATGTAGACATGGAAAGTGATTTTGCAATAACAATCACATTATACTAATAATATTTAAGAGCAATTAGGTTTAATTCATACATACATTAACAAATCAAACCTAATTATCGAATTTTGATTGTCTAGAATATAAGAAAAAAAGAAATAATTAAAATTTCTTTAAAAGACTTAAGATCTAAGTTTTATAGGTTGATACTTAATTACCTACAAAATTGGAGTCAATCCTTAGTGATAGACAACAAAGAGAATTTATCCTAGAAAAAGAGACTGCGTGGCCACACTGACTGGAAATGTACAATGTACAAAATTGGTTGGCTAAAATTGTATAAAGCATAAAAATGGTTTCTTTTGATAAAAACATATCTTAAATTGCAAGTATGATCACTTGGTTTTGGTCATCATAAACCTCACTCAATTTTCCTTGTCATGTGGTGGATCACTAGGAAAATGCTCTTTTTTATGAAACCCCTAATATAACATTAACACCTTACAAGATTCATAAAAGTGGGTGATGTTAACGGGGGCCTATGTTATCCCTCCATATTATCAGGCCCCTCATATATTGAAAAAATTCATAATCAACACTCGATGCAAGCTAGCAACCAATCTAATATCTACAAGCGTCTTATCCCCTATCTTTTAATGCATGCAAAACTAGTAATTGTTAAAACACTCTATAAATGTTGGAATTCTACTTTTGACACCTGGATGCTCTTGGAAACAATAAAAAAAACGTGCTTTTAAAACTTCAAGGCCACTCTTGTGTGAAATAATTATTCATCCTCTTATTTTCTTAATCGCACTGAGACACTTGTGTCTTCATAAACTTCCCAAATTCAAATTAGGACCCTATTGGTGTATAAGCCGACACAAAATAGGTAGGGAATCCAACAAGAAAATATATAAACCCTGGGGAATCCAAAATATATAAACCATTTTTGGACAGAGTATGAAAAGGGAATGATCAGTTGTTTATTGTATCAAAATGGTCATTAGCCAGGATCATAAAAAAAAAAAGGAGGAGAGAAAACTTGGCAATCATGAGAAGACAACGAAGCAAATGAACATGATAATGATCAAATGATGTCAAAATTCACATAAGATACAAGAAAAATAATTCAAGGTTGAATGAAACTTGAACCAATAATCAATAAAACATAAGTACCCGTAACACTAAAGCAATTAATTAAATCCCTTGCTAAAATTTAGGTGCCATATGAAAATCAAGTGTCTATAATCTCCTACCAAAATTAAATATCTACAAAAAGGGACTTAAAGTCATTCTCATCTTTTTTATTTCAAAAATATCTATATAAGAATTTATATTTTGACGAATGACTTAGGATGGGTGGGTTGCCTCATATGCTCCTATTTGAGAACCTTTTTTTTTGCAGTATTATTTATTCAAAGGATGATCTGTGGCCATGACTCCTGATATTTTTTACACGTGTTTGATTTTCATACTTGTCTCGATATTTTGATTATATAATCATGTAACGAAATTTATTTGACATATCATCTAACTTTCTCAAATATAATTTTCCTAACATAAAAATCAAAATGTTAATACCAACCCAACTACCCATTCATTATAAAAAAATTATATTTGATTTTTTATTAATTAATAAATATGTTTTATACATATATGTATACACATATACATATTATATACCACAATCGGAACATCAACTATTTTTTTTTTTATAAAAGGGGAACCACGTTTTGTGAGGCATTTTTCAATGACTATAATAATATTGTTCCTTGCATGAGGTGGGGTCATTATTGGTAGAGTTGTTGGTGTTGGTCAATTATCAAAGCTTTGATAGGCTTGATTTTAAGCACACAGTTGGTGAGAGTTGTTGACTGATGACCCAATATTTTTTTTTATTTTTCTTTTTGCCTACGCAACGATATTTTATTCTCAAATGACATATATTCACTTTTGCCTAATGCTACCCCCACTTGACTACTTGAATGCGGTCTTGCACGCCTTTTATATTAAAGATGCGAGTATTCCTCCTCTTTGCTTTTGTTTGCACTAACATTCATATGGATTCAAATTTGTCACTATGTGTGGTTGGTTTAGTGCCATGTCGCTCTCTACTCATACTCAATTTAACGAGTGTCAAAATCTCAATAGTATAGCAATTGCATATGAGTTATGAGTTATGAGTTAGGTCACAACGGATGTTAATAATTTATTTGTTATTTTAGTATTAATATATTATATTTTTTAATTCTTGAATTTTATCGAAAATATATAAATTATGTGTAAATTTTGATAAGTAATGTGTGAGTAAATAACATAAATATTTTTTTGTAATAATTTGAAGAAATTTCTTTGCAAAATTTAATAAAGTACAACTAAGGGTCTAGGAGGACTCACACACCAATCTTGTTTGAATCTCTAACCTCTACTTCATATTTTCTCAATCTCCTTCTAAATCCCTCGCAAAGCCTCTTCTTTTCCCATTTTTTGCTCACCAATAACTTTCGCTATCCTCATCAACGTTATTTGTAATAGTTAGTTGTGACCGTTTGTGTTTGTGCCACTCGAGTTACTTCAAGAAATACAAGATAAGCATTCCCAAACTCATCCCATTTTGATTCGTCAACAAGCTACAAATTCTAGATTTAAGATGATTAAAGAGTTATTCCTAGTTTTAACTAACCATGTTCTTATCACAAGTACAAAGGTATATGTATGCTTACAAAATTCAACTGAGGTGACCTTTACACATTACCATTATCATAGGAGATTGATGATTTAAGGCTTTCTAAAATATCATAGAGTAAAATATAAAGCAAACTAAAGTCTACCCACAACACATAATTTTGCAACCATAGTTTTGTAAGAACATTATAACTTATCGACCCCAAGGTCAATGATCTTGGAAACCAATTCCTATGCTAAAAAAATATGTTGATTATGGTAAAATAACCCATAGACAATAACCCAAATAAAGAAATTAGATTGAATATTTTGAATTAGATAACATACGACAAAAAAATCTAATTAGATTGCAACATATAAGCATTGTTACAAAATTAGATACTAACACACCTATTATTACACTACTTTTCCTTCTTCCTTAATAGTGTGTATAATGCACCAATATCGACTTAAAGTACAATTTTAAACATTGGAGATTGAGGTTAAAATCAACACCACTTCTTAAATGCGCAGACTAAAAAAAATCTCTTCCAAATTGACAACAAATATAAAGGCCTTCAATAGATAAAGAGTCATAATCTTTTGCACTTATAAACTTATAATAAATTTGTTTGAACATTGGAGATTGAGGTTAAAATCAACACCACTTCTTAAATGCGCAGACTAAAAAAATCTCTTCCAAATTGACAACTATAAAAGGCCTTCAATAGATAAAGAGTCATAATCTTTTGCACTTATAAACTTATAATAAATAAACACGATTATAATTTTGGTTTTCTAACATTTTTTTGTAGCTTATGGATCTCTCTACTTAAATCATAAAAATCCAACACCAGAAACAATTTAATATTGTGTCTCAGTCAAATATATAGCCAAATTTAGTTGGAATATCTTGGCCTCACACGTCATTTCTGTATGAGTTTAAATCCCCCAGTCTTTTACTTCAGTGCATGTTATCCTTGCTTGATGCAGGTATTGTTGTCAATGTTGTTGTTGAGAATGCCAAATAAATGGATGCTAAAATATGGAATGGTAGGCATGATATATAAGTATTGTTATGGTGGTTTGAGTGGCAAGTTGTCAAATTCATTGCCCAATTAATGCTAATTATTCCTTGCATGGGTGACCTTGACAATTATTTTACTCCCAAATTTCAACCAATATCTCTTAGTTATTCATTAGATGAAATTTAGAGTTGGACACACACAAAATCAATGTAAACAAATAAGAATATAGAGATTATAGTTATTGTAGACACCTAAAATCAGTATCTCTACCCTTGTCTACCTGCGTGCGCATATTTCACCATGGTCCTAGATAGACCCCCTTAATTTAATTCTTCCCCCTTGATTTAATTAAATGCCCACCTAGTATCCCATCACCTTTAATCCTCATTAATTGACATTGATTAATTAATCTTCATTAATTAATTAATTATATCCATTATCCCTAGTGGACTTTCCCTTTAGGATGCTTTTATCCCAAATCTACATCCCTATGCTTTTCTAGCTTTTATCCTACCTATATTTATCCCCTAACTACCCATGACACATTCCCAAACAACCTCTTCCCACCTACAAGCTTTAAACCGCTTTTCCCATCCTTAAAAAACCAAAATCCAGAATAAAACACAAAATCAATCTCATTGGGGAAAGTTTCCCCATAGTTTGCGGCGACCCAGCCCAGTCGGTGTCAATCCTATAAGACTGAGTTTATCCCTCTTCAAAAAAGAGACACACATGCGTGAAAAAACACTTAATTTTATTGCATTCTACGAATCCATCTTCAAACCAAAGTGCTAACCTTCTTACAGTTCTTGGAAGCTTTTTTTGATCAACCACTTGACTTCGAGAGGTTTATATTACTTTCTTGTGTTATCTTATGTTATTTCTATCTCTATCTTGTTAGAGCTAACATTTTGCAGGACCAAACCATCTTCAACAGTCCTCAAGGCTCCATTATCAGCCTTCTCTTCCAGTTTCCTTACTTGTAGGTTACTTTTTCAGTCCATCTATTCTCATCCATGTTTTACCCTACTACAGTCATCATCGCCCCACCCCGATCGCCATCTTCTAGGGTTCTGTTTGTCAACTGTTCCATCTGGGTCACTATTTTCTACCATTTTCTTTGCCTTTATATCTCAGACATTCTTTTGCAAGTTATCCCTTGACATCTATAGGATTATGTCACATCCAGTTTACATCCATATCCTTGTAGGTCCACATATTTACTTTGTTGTCCAAATCTTCACATACCCAAGTTGTCGTCGACCCAGTCAGGTACCATTTTATTTATATTTATTCAGATCAGATCAATATTTAAGTTCATCTTAGTTACTTTTAGATTCAATAGTATTTATGTTTCTGCACGTTATCTGCTTATATATCTTTTACTTCACTTTTTCTTATCAAACAGGGGTTGAAATCCGTGAAAGAAAGGTAACACTTCTTAGAGCCGGATTTATCAGGAAGCCCCCACATATATTATATAATCCATCCCCTTTTTAGTCATTCTTATTCGCAAGTTATCCAGTTGCAATGAGGATCAATTTTCAGTCAACACGATACACCAAAAACCTCCCCCCATATCTATGTCACCTACCCCCATCCTAGATATTGTGCATACGGATCCTACAAAAGTTATCCCCACATCAAGCATATCCACAATTTCCCTACCAACCACCTTAACTTCTACCGCTTCTCTCACATCTACATCCATTCCTACCCTTACCACATCCTCATTGGCCTTAACTGTGCCCGCCTCTTCATCCACACCTATCTCACCCCAACTTACCATAACTAGCACATTATCCACATCTATCTCAAACAAACCCATCACTACACTTATATCTACCATGTCAACAGACCCGCCCATGTATATCATGAAATCATTATCACATATTTATTTACCCATGCCCATATCACCCCACTATTCCACACCTAAATCAACAACATTTACCATTCCCACATCTACATCTAATCTCACATTAATAACACCTTCTCAATCCACAAACAAATCCAAAATGCCTCTTAAAACACCTAAGAAAAACAAAAAAGGCATTCATACCTCTCCTTCTCACATAGACCTCATCAATTGCATCATCCAAACACCTCTCTCTCTTTTCACATCCACATCTGTCATGGATTCCACACCCACATCTACCTCATCCACTTCATTAGATTTGACTACCTTACCTATATGTATCCCACCTTTACCCATCATACCATCGGTATAATCAATACCAGTTCCTCTTTTTGTGCTTCTACCCATATCCACCACATCAACTGTCATGACCACATATCCATCACTTTTATCATTCAAAGAATATTGGAGAGCACTTCAAATTGCAACAACTACATGTGATCCTCCCCTCTCATACACACAATCAGACCCTTCTACATCAGACCAATTCTCACCTTCCTTAGACCAAATCATGCAAAAATTACTTCCTCCAGCCATAACACAACCTTCAGATCCCCTGACTGAAATTATTTTCATTCATGCCAAGGGCATTCCTCATCAATCCAAATCCAAGAACCTTGGCGCCCTTCCACAATGATCCCTTGTGTGCTCCCACAAAATATAGACATTCCTCCAACCAATACCAAACCTACCTCATCTATTTTGGGGCCACATCCCTCCATTTAAGACCACCTCCTTCATCACGATCAATCAACCTATCTAAATACAAATAGTATAACTCCCTCCTAGGACCAACTCCTTAATTAAGAAAACTTTCACCTACCAACCAGTCTAAGCCAAAATCATCCAACCCTTCTTATTCTAAGACATCAATCATCATCAAAACTGAAACCAAAACATAAGGACCATGAAACAAAATCCACCCTCATCTGCGACATCCACATCATCTCACAAAACCTCTCCTAACACATCCATTGAGTCCTATGTGGAAGTCCTACGATGCTTACTCCAAATTTCCACCATCATGCTTCTGCCTATGAAGGCCTTTGACCCAAACAGTCTGAAGCCATCATGGTTTGATCCCCACCATATCTGTGCTTACCATTATACAACAGGTCATGAAAATAAACATTGTAGGGCCCTTCAGACTGTCGCCTACAATATTATTGAGAGATACAACCTCCTCAAGGATAGTCCTTATCCATCTACCATCTCACCTATGACCAATTTGACTCTCATTTCTACTTACCCATCCATAGGAGTCACTAGGTCTTCTCCTTCACCCACATCCCTCATTATCACCTCTCCTCCGCACATCACCCCTCCTATAGGGGGTCCTCCCTTATTCATCGATACTATTTTCCTTGCTACACCACCCTAATCCCCAACTATATATCACCAACATTCCTTCTAGAGACCCCATTTCATATCTTCTGACATCCACTAGCTCATCCACATCTCTCTCACTGGGGGAACATCCCCCCTTCTCGTTGATCCTTTCACATCTTCTTCCTCATCCATGCATCTTATCCCCATGGCTCTCTTAATGCTAGGGGGACTTCACTCTAGGATCGATCTATTTCTGAATTAGTTCCTCTCCATACATGACATCATCTTGTCTTATCTAGCTCATCTCATTTAATCTTGTCAGCCACTATATATGTCATCTTTTTCTCATATGATCACCTCTGTAGCCATATCTGTGTTTCCTTTAGGAGCACCATGGCTTTATCTAAAGTCCACCATTGTGGCCATATAATCTCACCCTAAGACCACTTTAGTGACCATTATTTTTGTACATTCATATATTTTATGATCTTCATATAACTTATTTTTCTTGGTCAAATCTTCTTCATCTCCCCTTCACTCTTTGGGCTTATAAGACTAGCATCTAAACTTCCACAGGAGCTACTCCCTTTTTCTCTCGTGTATGGCTATGAAGCCATCCTCCCTCTCGAAGTTCAAATTCCATCCTTGCACTGTCTCTTCGCAATTCATCTCTGATTAAGATTATTACCAGGAGTGTCTAGAACAACTTGAATTATTGGATGAACACCGCCTCCTCACTCTTGAACACCATCATGTTTATCAAGAGCACATCAAACATGCTTATACTAAGCACCTCAAAGAGCACAAATTCAATGTCGGTGATCTCATCTTTAAATAAAATTAGAACGTCACTACTCTAAAAAGTAGCCAACGTGGAAAGTTTACTCCCAACTGGATTGGACAATACACTATCACACATAAGTATGGGTCGGGAGCCTATCGTTTGGCCTCCCTTGATGGTAAATCGGAAGTGGAAACTCTTAACACATTACACTTACGACCATTCTACTGTTAGCATGTCTACTAGTGAGCACTTAGTTATATCTTTAGATCTTCCCTCCATTATTAGCCTCTGCCATCTATCATTGTAATGATTTGGAATTATGTGGTCTCCCATCACTTTCCTAGACATGACCTTAAATATGGGCACCACGGATCTTCTCGTAGCATTTTCCTTATGGACATGTTCTCCCTTCTTGAATCTTCTCGTAGCATTTTCCTTATGGATATGTTCTCCCTTCTTGGTGAGAACTCCACAATCATTACATCCATCACCCCCTTGTTTACCTCTTGAAACCATGCAAAGGGTTCATAGGTGTCTCGTATACATTCATTGTCCCCTCCTAAGTGGTATACCTATCTATTCCCAGCTTTTCCGCCATGCTAAAGTCAAAATTCATGGATGCTCATATAAAAATCAAAGCTATCAAAAATAGATTGCTCCCTTGAAGGTGATTAACAAAAATGGGGCCTAATTGATCTAAATGAGGTATTAGGGTATTAATGCTAATCTAACTTAGGAGGACTAAAACAATGTAGTAAATGAAATAAAGTGATATAAAGTGATTGCACAATTAAATATAATGTGAATAAAATTCTAATATGTAAAAGAGGAGAGATAAATAACTTAGCTGATTGAAGAAGACCGTCGCAAGTTCTATAAGAGAATCTGGAGGTGCAAACGAACACTGAGGGACCCTGCGAAGGGTAGATCTTGTGAATATGAGATGTTCTGAGGCACCTAGGAGTGTACTGGTATGCAATCTAGGTGCTTATGAACACTGTAAAAGCTCAAAAAATGAGTTCGGTAGTGTCACAACTTAGTCTGAAACCCTACCTATTTTTCATGCTGGATCTGTTAGATGAAATGGAAAATGACATGAAATGCAAAGAGAAGTATCAAACCCTAGAAAAACAAAATCTGTAAATGAATGGGTCGGAATGACCTTAGTCGCCAAACTAGTGGTCTTATCACTGAATGTTGCACTACATTTCAAACTTGGATGCAATTGTGGTGTGTGTGTGTGTGTGTGTGTGTGTGTGTGTGTGTGTGTGCGCGCGCACGCACATGTCATGCCCTAAGTTCTCTCATGCCAGTCACACTTTGTGAAGTAATGAGCAATAGTAACTATAGAAAATGTAAGTAGAATGTGTGCATGTAATAGAATAAAATCCCTCCCCCTATGCAGTATGTCTGATGTAAATCTCCTAGCCTTGATTCATGACACTAATGGATGCAAGTGATGCAATAGATGCAGCTCTAGATGGAGTGATGAGTAATATGTGATGCGTAGGATCCTCACTATGGTCTTATAAGCTTTATATTTATAGGGATCTCAAGTTTAATTTCGTAATTAACCCCGACAAGGTCGACTGCGAAAAAGACAAATACAACAAATAGAGAGAAAATCCCCAAAAGAAAGTGGGAAAAGGATGTGTATAGACCGAGGCACTCAAAAGTGGGATTGGGGCGCCCCAGTACAAGCTGGGGCACCTTGAATTTGGGCTAGAATGATGGGCCAGTTGTGAAATGAGTGGATTTGTGATGGAAAATACATGGGAAGTATGAAAAAAATATAAAATAAAGATGGCCAAAAGGTGGGATTGATTAATACTTTAACCACTTGAGAACCTTCTAAATAATAGTATAAGACCGGGTTAAATTATGTGTAAAGTGCATGATTTTGTGTCTACAGAAGGAAAATTGTTAAAAAAAAGGAAAAAAAATCAAATCAAATCAAATAAATATACCGATCCCTTGAAGGATGACTATTATGTACATCATTTTTTCTGTCTATATCAAGTAGACCATACCCTCAAAGGATGGATGCTCTTTTGTATTATGGCATCGAAGGCTTCCCACATTGGGCAACCTTCCATTTTATTAGCTATTACAGTAGGTATTTACCTTAGCTCATGTTCACCTAGGTACTTTATTTACCTTTATTGTATTTATCTTCAGGTCCCACTTATGTGTGTGGATATTTCTTTTATCTTATTTAGATATTAGGAGAAATTATCTAGTTGTTAGGTTTAGTTATTTCCTTGATCTATGATATTGACTAGTTCTTTCCTTGATCTATGGTATTGACTAGATCCTTGATGTCTAGTTGTCTCCTAAATCTATGGTCTTGACTAGTTCTTTGATGAATAGTTATTTCCTTGATTTATGGCTTGATCTATGACCTTGACTGGTTCTTAGATTGTTATTCCTTGCATATTTAAGCAAGGCCCATTCTCAATGTATTGCATTGAGTTCCATAATAATATATGATATTGTTTCTCATTTGTTTGCAAAGGTTTTATGTAAAGTTATTCTGGTGAATTGCTTTCATCTTATTGATCGTGGTGTTTGATTAGAATTTGTGTTCTTGGTTTGGTACGATCTGGTTATCGTCCCTTTCATTAGCATCCTAATAAAGCTTCCATGTATTGATCAACTTTCTTCCAACAAAATTCCCGCATTGATCAGTTTGCTCTATCCCCTTCCTAAACCTGGGGCAGATATTTAGGGAACACCACTCATGGAAAACCCTCTTTCCATGTACAAGTTACATCACAAATCCCTTTGTCATGTCGACATTAGTTTTATGAGTTCATTCCATCCTTGTTTTTCTCATGATATTTGGTATAACTAACTATTGTTGGTTATATGCTAACATCTATTTTAGTCACATGTGCCTTTCATTACCTGGACCCCCCTCTTGTTTACCTCTAATGTGGTTGGAGGCATATTTTTCTTTTGTGTTCCTCAATATGACGTAGTATTGTTCATACCCATGGGTCACCATTGTTAAGTTGTGTTTTATCCTAAACCTTCTTTTCACATTTATCTTTTATCCCTCCTTTAATACAAATATATATACTCTTATCTTATCTCTCTTCTATTACAAGCACATCCTTCTTTATCTATAATGCTTATCACAACCACATATTTCACATCTACTTACTTATTCTTACCCATTATCTTTTTAATCATCACTAATCAAATATATTTTCAAATTACCCTTTTTCTTAACATCACATTCATCATCATCAATCAAAAAAAACATGTTACTATCATCATTTACATCCACTATCATCATCTGTATGTATCATCTATCATACATTTCAAACCAACCATCTAATCATACATTTATTTCACCATCATCATCAAATTTAAATTAAAGTAAGCATTAAACATCATTGTCACATCTAATCTAAGCTATGTCATAATAACACCATCATCATCACATCATGAATCCAGATCATCACATCATATAATAAACACATAATCAAGTATAACGCAAGTTAAAATTGTATATATATATATATCGTTAAAATGAAGTGTATCCATATATCATCGACCTGTAAGGGTTCTCTCTCAAAGCAAAGATATCAGTAAAACTAGTAAACTGTACATGGGAAAGTCTCAAATATTTCCCCTTCAAGGTAAGTCCCCTCTGTCTGTCTATTGGCCTCATCGCCTCCAGCCTGGCCCTCTCCTTGATGTAGTTGAGCCCACACTCATTGTGCTCTCAGATGGCATAGCTCTAGTTGCCACTCGCCTCTGCAGATGCTCCCAATATTGTAGTATCTTCGGAAGCTTCTCAATCACAATCCCCTCGCAATACTTAGCATCTACGGCTAAAGATATGTATCTATATATCGAAATCATACCAATAAGTGCCATCTCTCCTCCATGCGGTGATGCCTATCCACCACCTGTAGCTGCAACAACCAGTATAGTAGCAAGATTTCCAAAATAGACTTTATAGGCCTCCCTCTTCCTGCGGTACCGGTCCCTATCTTGCATGACTGCATCCCTCTATTCTAGAGTTGTATCTCTCTCTCTCTCTACCCGCATCTTATCCAACTCGGCACACAATCATTCTACCTATGCAGGATCTACTCTATCATCGTCTTTGCTGCCTCATGGAGCTACCCCTACCTCAACCTCCTACTCCTCTATTTCCTCCTCCTCATCTCCTCTCTCACCAGCAACCCGAGCTACCCATGTTGTGGTTATCCAATCAAAAAATCCTACTCTAACTCCTACGTCATCATCATCATCATCCCAAGGCATTGCTGCCTCCTCCAACGGATTGTCCATGTCAGGAAATGAAAACTCCATGTCTACCTCCTCCCTCCTATATAAAATAGGATCCCCAGGCACCGTCTAAATGACTCCAAAATGTCGTCACACTCGGTCAAACTGCACAGTCTTGATCATCTCCAACTATCTACCCTACACCCACCTCACGCACCTCATACCGACCAACTCTACATTTGCCCCTGGCCATGCAGGGAAAATCTCGGTATAGGTGCCATCTAATATGATCTATATCCAGATCTGCAAGATGATCCACATACCATTCCACTCTCCTCTCCTTATCTTTGAAGGCATGATCAACCCTCCATCTCAAAAATCCTACAACCAGATCTATATGGACCTAAGGAATCCCTGGTGGGTGAATCACCATAATGTGCTTGTAGGCCCAACAATGAAGCAAGAAGCCTACGTCTAATCCTGATATCCTACCTACCCTATACATCAATAGCTCATGGTATACCTGAGCTATCAAAGAAGTCCCGAAAAAAAGTATTGTCTAGTGATCCACTATATTTACAACCACACCAACCAGTGCCCATGGAAATCGAGATCCTCCTGAGTGCGACAATGCATATAAAGATATAACCATCATAACTGAGCAGATCAAATGGCTTCTGGGTACACTTGCCTCATACCTCAACTCCTATGAGAACACACCCTAAAGAGAATCTAATCTGAGGCGCATCAACTCCAAATAGTCATGTCAATACTACCAACCTATTATCACTTGTATTGGGGATTGTCTATTCCTCCTGAATAGGAAATCAAAGGATGTGATACACATCCTCCAGGGTGATAATTATCTCCCCTCATCCTTTTGCTAAACCATAATGTACCCATATGTCAGTCCCATCTCTCCACCAATGTGATCATCAATCCCACATCTCATGGGATCCTTTGATAATGCCTGAATCCCCCTAATCCCACTACTTCCAAGTGATCCCACTCGACATCTGTCACATCCCCTCTAATCTACTCATATAGCATCGGAACTCAGTCTCTTAAGTACATCATCCCCCTAACATTCCAATCACCAATAAAACATACATACATTAGATCCCCAATCCAAAATCCATTTAAAAATTCATTAAAAATTACATCCAAAATCGACCTTAATCCTAAATCCACAAATCTAACCCTAGTCGACACCGACCCAGGTCGGGTCACTCAATTTAGGGGATCGATTGACATGCCTAAGGGCCCATTCGATGTCTACCCATCTGGGTCACCGCTTAATTCACCATTGACATCATCCCAAGTTTTATAAAAAATGTAAAAAAATAAAAATAAAACATTAAGATTAAATTATACAACAAGTTTTTGTTTTATTACTCACCATCCTCCGCACCCTCTAGCATTTCCTCCCTACTCATGTGGCCTCCATTTATGAAAATTTCTCTTTAATCACTCTAATCTCTCCCATCAATTAAATATGCACGTGAAAATGAGCATAGTAGGCCAACTTAACCCCAAGTTTATATGGTTGCACGACACCTAGGTCGCTATCGACCCCCTTGGGTCACCGTCGATTGGCCTTGTTCACCAGTTGACTTGCCTTGGCAAACCTTGTTTCAGACTTCCACTTTCCCTTTTATGAACCCTCCTAGAATATTATCTCAAAGTACACTTTTGTTGCCATTTATATTCTCCCTTTAGGGAATTTCATTTCAATATTTCGAATCTTCCCCTTATCATCTCAAAGTCCAAATTTTTGGCCATATTTATTTTTCCTTCTGGGAATTTAATTCAGCATTCACTGTATCCATTTCTACCCTTAAATTCCACCATTTATGGCCATATTTATTTCTCTCTTCAAGAATTTTTATTTTTCAAAATCCCCTCCAATCTATGCACTCAAAGTCCACCCTTGTGGACATACTTATTCCCCATGTAGGTGTGTATTATTTCACCAATCATTTCCCTATTTTACTTTATGGCCATATTTATTCGCTCTTTGGGAATTTTATTTTCGCAATCGCCTCCAATATGCATATGAAGTCCACCTTTATGGCCATAATTATCCCCCCTTGGGGCATATTATTTCACAACCATTTTTCACTTTTCCCTCCAGAGCCATTCTTCCATGCCCTTTGTTGGGGCACCATTTTTTTCATCCTTCATCCTTTATAGATACATACCATTTTTTTCTCGATTCCTTTGTGTACGAAGGATTTCACATAATTTTCACATTTAGTTGCACATGGTTTTATGTTTTACGTATGATCCATTTTTCATCCTAGCTCACATCCATTCGAAAGGTTTCTCATTGTATTCTCTCCATTTTGTAGTGATTTTCACGCACTCACTAGCCCATAGAGACATTACCACCAGTCTCCATTGATACCACCGGTCTCGTTCCCTACCCACGTGATATCAGAGTCACCGCCATAGTTTTTACTATGCTATTGTGATCCTTTTTACTTTGGGTATTTTTCCATGTGCATTATCCTTTTACTCATTTTTCTTCACCCACCCACCCTTCATCATCTACCTTTTTCAAATACATCATCGATTCCCCTGTAACATTATCGATCCCTTAATTGAGGAGTGATCTCATCATCAATCCTTCTATTAATCCTCATCCTACTCTTTCTCTCTCATCGTTTTTATCTCATGCCTTTCTAGTGCAAACCACTCGACAAAAAGCGGCAAATGTAGACACCTAAAATCAATGGTGTCTCTACCCTTGTCTTCCCACGGTGCACATATATCACCATGGTCTTAACTAGATCCCCCTTAATTTAATTCATTCCCCACCTACTATCCCATTTACCTTAAATTCCTCATTTATTACCCCATTCATCTAATAATCTTCATTAATTAACATTGATTAATTAATCTTCATTAATTAATCAATATCCATTAGCCCTAATGGACTTTCCTTTTAGTATGTTTTTTATCCCAAATATACATCCCTATGCTTATTCTAGCTTTTATCCTACCTATCTTTATCCCCTAACTACCCATGATACATCCTAAGACAACCTCCTCCTGCCTACATGCTTTAAAGCAATGTTCCCATTCTTACAAACCCAAAATCTCAAACTAAAACAAAAAATCAACCTCAAGTGAGGAAAGTTTTCCTAGTAGGTCGGCGGCGACCCAGCGTAGTCACCATCGACTCTATAAGGTTGAGTTCTTCTCTTTCCAAAAAAGAGGCATACGAACACACAAGCATGATAAAAACACTTGATTTTCTTGCATTCTACGAATCCATCTTCAAACCAAAGTATCTCTATAACTGTGCCAACCTTCTTACAATCCTCGGAATCATGTTTTGATCAACCACTTGAATTCAAGAGGTTTACATTGATTTCTTGTGATATCTTACATTATTTATATCTATTATCTTGTTAGTGATCTACATGTTTTTCAGGACCCGATCATCTTTAACAACACTCATAGGGCTTCATTATCATCCTTATCTTCTAGTTTCCTTACTTGCAGGTTACTTTTTCAATCCATCTACTCTCATCCTTGTTCTACCCTATTACAGTCACCGTCGCCCCACCTCAGGTCACTGTCCATTGACAAGGGTTATGTTTTGTCAATCGGTCCATACCTGATCACAATTTTGTGTCCATCTCCCTCTTCCTTTCTATCCTCAGATTCATTCTTTTACAGGCCATCCCTCAATATCCACAGGATTATGTTACATCCAGTTTCACATCTAGATCCTTGAAGATATAAAATCCTTACAGATCTGCATATTTACTTTGTTGTCTAGATCTTCACATACCCAGGGTTCATCATCAACCTACCTTTGCATAGTTTGGGTCATCGTCAACCCAGTTCAAGTACCATTTTAGTTCATATTTATTCAGATAAGATTAGTTTTTAAGTTCATCTTAGTTACTTTAAGATTCAATAGTATTTCTATTTATGTATGTTATCTACTTATCTATCCTTTACTTTGCTTTTTCTTATCAAATGGGGGTTAAAATCCAAGAAAGGAAGGTAACACTTCTTGGAGCCATATTTTTTGGGAAACCGCCATATATTATCTAATCCATCCCTTTTAGTCATTCTTATTTGCAGGTTATCCAGTTGCAGCGAGGATCAATTAATTTTGCACCTATTCATCCACAACACACATTTGAGTTACCTTAAACCCTCCACTTTTCCAAGTTGTTTTGCTTTATTTAGTAGCTAACATCATTAATCTGAATCAAATGAGAAAACTATAACAATAGTTATGAAGATAGATAAAAAAAGTAAATCCTTTTGAAAATAACACCTTGTTGGCGGGAAATTTTGCATTTGAAAAAATGGCCACACTTTAGGGAAAAAAGTCCCTCCTCTTTAATGTGGAGGTTCTCTTATTTAAAACCAAAAATGAAACACAATATATTTACACCATTTACACTAAAAATATATTTATGGGGGTGGTGTTAATATCTATATGCTGATATTTTCATAGGAAAGAAATAAATAAGAGAACAAAATTTAGGAAATAGGGTTTTTAGAAAAGAAGGTGGGTGAAAACACTTTTAGATAAAGCAAAACCATATCTTTATGTACTCATGGATATCAATAATAAAATATAATTGCAACATTTCATGACAAAAATACATGTCTAAGAATAAAATATTTCCGCAGATAAATGCATTTAATTCAAAATAAAAGCAAATACAAAGTTTAGCAGTTTATAATAGACATGAATGAATACAAAGTTTTAGATTTCATTATGTAAATACAAAATGGAAAATTACAGAGAAATGGAGGAGAAAGATAAGGGGGAATATCCTCTTATATATTCAATTCTAGAAAATATCAACAACCTCCCTTTCACTACAGAGAAGATCTCTTATTATAGCGAGAAAGGGTTGTAACTACCTCAAAATAAGTAATATTTACGTTTGCATTATACTTTTATTAATTAAGCCAGTTAAGTGACTTTTACATTTTTATAATTCAATAATATAAAATAAAAGAAGTTCAACGTAAAAATATACGATTTGATCTTTTGGAAACTTAGGAGGAAAGTGAAGTTGACAAGGCTTTGAGTTTCAAAACATGCATTTGGAATTTGATCACTTCTCGAGCAATGTATGACTCCTTTGGAATTTCAGTGTTTGCAAGGTTATTCAACAAACTTCCCATAACATTTGACATTAATAATTGGTTCCTCCAAATTGAGTCAGTTCTTTGAGGCTTCCACAATCACATTGTGTAATTAAAAATTTTCATCCAATTTGTCTTGGCTAAAATCATTTGCATTTAACAATTATTCCTTGACTGATTTGGTCAAATTTCCCTTGATATCATTGATTGCTTTAGGTTGTGAGGATTCTTATTATAAAATATCACAATGGAGAGCTTTTAAATAAGAAAAAATCTCATCCTTTAGAGATTCACCCTTTTGTATATAGTTTTCTAAATCCATTGTGCTTGCTTCCAGTACTTAAGTCTTCACTCAACACTGCGGAAGAAATTATTATTTTAATTATCAAAAAGATTTTTTGAAAAATATTTTAATAAGTCAATACGATGATTCTCAAGCCTTGGATCACACTAGACCATAACTTGTTCTCTTTCTAAACATTTTCAATTTCTGAATTCAATTATTTTTAGTGTCCACTAAGCTTTCATACACCTCATATCCTTCATCAATGAATGTAAGGAAAGTTACTGGCAATTTCTCCACCCAAGCTTCCATAACTTTACCCTTGAGTATGCTTATGAATCTCATAAATGAATTTGATATTAATATCAGTTATTGTAATGGAAGATGGAAGGGATGCAAGAGGAATGGGGTATGAAGAGAGAAAATCTTTAATGTAAGCTGAAAGAGTTTGTACTTTTTATTTTAATTTTTCATGTGTCTGATTTCCCTTTTTAACTCTCTCAATGAACATTGAGACACTCTCTCTCAAATTATGCACATATCCTTTAGGAATGACCTCTCCAAGTTATATTCTTGTTAATTCTTAATCAACAATATTAATCTCATTTTCATTCTTATCAACTGTAGGCTTTGCAATCTAAAAAAATTGATGGCTAGTACAAGTTGAGAAGTAACCTTGGAATTCTTGGGAGCTGGAGTATTGAGAAGAGAAGTCACAACATCATTGTCAGGAGAAACAATTTTTTATTTTGTTTTTCTCCCATGAGAAAGAAGCCTTGGTGATATCCTCAACCATGTAACTTGTGACAGGAGCATTAATGGTGAGTGGAGGAGGGGAAGGAGCTTATGTAGGTATAATTTCCACAGAGGAATATTTTTCAACTAATACTTATGCAAAAATGGAAGTTATCTATATAATTATATTTTATCTCAAACCACTTCCTCCATCTATGTCTTATGTAAAAACTTTAATAGGATATTCTTCTTCTTCCTCTTCTTCTGATGCAGGATCAACCCTTGGAGTTCAAACATAGAATTCTATGCTATGTGGTTGTTGAGCTGAAGAAGAAGGAATATCCTAATGACCTTGAGAACCAAAGGAATTTTCTCAGGCCTTGAATTATGCCAATTTCCTGATATAGTATTTCTTTGTTCTAAGGCATACTGGTGTAGTGAGAAACCGAGAATTTACCAGATAACACCCTAGTCGCATTGGCACATCACTCAACCTAGACTAAGCGCTCACCCGAAGGGCACGCAAATTTACCAGGTCCTTCTTTAGGGTTGTTGTAGCAGGATGTTAGCATGATGAAGGAAGAAACATATAGATCCATAACTAATCCATCATTCTACAATGCATGCTACATTCAGATCTATGAAAGAACAAGCTTTAAATAGTAATCATGATTGAATCAAGAACATGCACTACTCAATTACACAGGAATGACACTTAGATTCAGCCAATATCTTCCATCTATTAATAAACACAGAATCTCCTTACAATAATGGCAATCTATACCAATGCATGCATGGATCTGATACAGTAATCCAGTCATATGTGCATATATCTCTATACCTTCATACATCCATCACACATTTATATTACTACTATGTGATTCATATCATATATATAGGGTGGGGACTTTCCCTTCACCACTTATCTATTCCAAAAATAGGCCACATGTTATTAATAGCCATGCGCATTGTTTACAGGCATAGCCACACATGCAAGTGTGCTATCTATAGACCTCTTATTAGTTAACTGAAGTGACAATCCTATTCTTAGCTCATCTCCATGCAAAATGCTTCGATCTGATCCTCCAAAGATAGATAATGTTTGGTACGCATGTCTCTACATCGTTGGTGTGTTCCGCATGCCATCTTCTAAAAATAGGTCTTCATGCTCAAAATCAGTTAAGTCCTGAATGCTGAACTTACCCTCCACGCGCGGGTCCTTCCTATTCCTCCATGCCCTTGATCCTGGCATTATCTCCCATGTGGACTTCTTGTGTGATCTCTAATAAGTATTCTCTAGATCAACATTACCCCACACTAATCTCATTATCATCCCAACAATGGGTATCTCCAAAAATTGAAGTAAAGAATAGAAGAATGGAAATAATAAGAATGAAAGAATGTAGATAAATAAAGAAGTTTTATGAGGCTATGAGGTAGCCTCCTCTACATCAGTTTGAAGTATCAACTCTAGATACTCCTCCTTTATTTTGGCCTCCAAGGCCTGTCATTCAGCAAGTGCTTATTCTACTTTCTCAGGAATGTCCACAGCAATGGATTCCAACTCATCCCTTGCAATCTCCCCTTTTTCATTTTATAGAACCAACACAATGTTGGACATTGATGTCATTCTTCCTTCTAGAAGATCCATCTTCTGTGCAATTAGCTTCCCAATCTCTTCCAGCTGAGTCTTATGTGGCTCTTGTGCTGCTGTCAGGGCCTCGTGCTTCTGCTTAACTATTGATAATCTTTCTGTGTGGCCCAATTTCTCTGTCCTTCATTGCTTTTTGGACCTCATTGTTTTCTTCCAGGGTCTTTATGTTGATAAGTGCCTCTGGAGCTGTGCAGATGTTCAAAGTCTGGTCTGCTTTCTTCAATACTTCTTCGTAGCACTTGCAGCAGCCCTTCATAGGATGCAATCTTTCACATCACTGAGGATTTCTCTCATTTTTCTTCTTGCTCTGAATTCCTTGGCATTGTCATGCACAGAGGTTCATCTTCAAGTACCAAGTCCACCAAACTTTCCTACATAGTGTATCACTAAGGGAAACATCTGTGGTACCTTGGCCTTCAAGTGTGGCCTTGCTCTAATGACATTGTCCCCAATCTCCTCTGCGATGCTGATAAATACTTCATTCTTCTTCTGTGTGAAGTCCCTCTCTTATGTTATACATGTTATCTTTGCATCCTTTGTCTTTAGCTCCTCACGCAGTGCTCTGATTGTCACAGCTTTATCCATGTTTCTTCTACCAACTTCAACAGAAACCTTTACCAATGTGTTGATGACCTTCTCATCTAACATGACAGTAGGATTTGTTGTCATATGTCTAGCTTGTGGTGCCTTCTTCAGCTATCTCAAAACACATGACTCTTCACATACATCAAATTTCAGGCTCATCCATGTGGGTGTGCATTGACCATGATAGTTACTTTCGAGTGTGCACAATCGCCATATCCTCATCTATTAGCTCCTATCCAAATAAATCCTTCTGTGCTATCGTGCTCTGGAAGCAGGCGCGTAGAAAATTTTACCTGTCCTCTGCATACCCCATGGCTAGTGGAATGTTCTCTCCATCTCATCCTCTTCGATCTAGGACCCTTGGGAATTGTAGCTTCAAGGTTAGGAGCCTGTCCCGTTACATCTTGAGCAGTCACATGCGTGGATCTAGAGATTTCCTTTTCTTTTTCTTCTTCATCCTTCATCTCTTCATCTTTTTTCTCTTCCTCATTCTGTGGTTCATCTTCTAGATCTCAAGTGGGTTAGAGATATGCACACTTCACTCTCTTCTGATCCCTCCACTTCTTTATCTAACTTCAAATTTCTTCTCTTCTTTGGTTCAACGGTCTCCTTGTGTGGAGAGAGACGAGGTGATTTCTGTACCGTTTGTGGGGTTCCACTTTGAGTCCTTGTGTGTCTGAACACTTTCTTAAATCTATGCTCCCCGTACTCCAACCTCTGTATCTTCCTCTCCTTTTTCTACTACTGTAGATTCCTTGAGGTGTCATTTTTACCTGGCAAACGTCTCCACTTTAACTCTGCAACTCTACGAATCAAACCCTAGCTCAATTCAATCATTATCTAGCTGGAAGCCTGCCACTAACTCCTTCACGTCTCCCTACTTCCTCAAACCCTTCACCTTAGGGACGTAAGATTCTTTTCACATAGATCTGGTTGTCATGCTTGGTTTCACACCCTTCGCACCTTCGATCACTCTGCTCTTTACACTTATCTTTTTCTCATCCTTTCTCTTAGTTGCTTAAGCGGTGGGTGTGAATTCATTCTCTACATACTTATTAGATTTCTCCATCTTTGATGCTTTATTGAAGATACACCTACCAAATATCCCCTATATCCATTGAGCAAATTTTTTTCATTGGATGGTACATATTCAACACCCCTAGTTATGATCCTCTCGATGTAGCACACTTCCTACCCTCTGGATACACATACTTCTTCCTCAATATTGGTAGTCGCAGTCTACCTTTGCATTGAATACCAGTCATGCACTGTACCTTGAATATGTGAAGTTATGCTTGGAAATACCTCCGCAGTGACCTCACGTTAGGAAATTTACTTTCAAGGGCTCAGACTCCATCTCATTGAAAGCACTTTTGATGAAGAAATCTTATTTTGACTTAAAGCACAACCGTAGCACTTATTCCTTTCACCTTTCAATTCCCATAGTCTTTTACTTGGATAACTGCCACCCCACACTAAAATTATGTGCGGAGTCCTCTGTGCATAAACATTCTTCTATAGTAATTAGCTTCATGCACTTTCAAGTGTGCTTATTACACAATGGCCCCACAACAACTAAATTGACAAAGCATAGTGACAATGAAGGAAATACCTTTTTAAGGAAATCTGGAAACTCCTATCTAAATGGAAATACTACCTTATTAGAAACCCCAAAGAAGATCTTCCCTTATAGTAGGGCTTCAGCCTACTCCCGTTAAAGTAACCGGGTAGCCATGTTCCATCAAGTGCTTCTAACTTCAAGCACTTCTGATTCAAGTATTAAGCACATGACATGTAACCCCAACCAATGTACCTTTGACCACCACTCCTGGATGGCATTCAAGAACTTTGAGTCATAAAGAAGTACCATTTGCACTAACTCAAACTTCTTATCCCTTATGTTTATGTCATACCATGCTTTCTACCCCAGGCTCTTTTCTGGTCTTCTAAGATCGTGCTTTATGGCTCATGAGCTCATCTCTTTGAATCATCTTCTCGATAGCTCTTCTAAAGCCTGTCTCATCCACTAGACCTCTAATGCGTGCAATGTGAAAAGAAGGTAACATAAATTAGAAGAATTACTATCATGAGGAGAACAGCTTCCATACTTCCCAAACACCAAGCTGAAATGGTGACCCCTTTGTTCAATCTCTTGTAAGTTTTTCTAAATGCCCAAAGAACATCCTGACACTTTGTCATCCCAATCCTTTCTTCCAACATCAAGCTCCTTCTTTTTCTCAAAGTCTAGCTCAAAATCTTGTTGAAAGCCTCAGCAGTTTCATTTTTCTGAAGATGATAGGGTGTTGTTTTATGGTGATGCAACCATAAACTCATCTGGATATTTCTGATTTCATATTCAAAAAGTTTGGGTGCTATCACTTCTTCCTCAAAGAACACCTTCATATCTTGTAAGAACATTCTCCCATGGTAAACCTAGCCTTCTTTGTAGCCATGTTGTTAGTCCTTCGTAGGTGCTGCTTCTACCCACGATGTGAGATAATTGTGAAGTAATGATATAGCATGATCCAATCATGCATGCTAGGTAGCAAAATAGGTCCTACAAAGTCAATGGCCCATTTCTCAAATGGTTTGACACTAGTAATTGGTCTCTTTCAAACCCTTGCATCTCATATCTTTATCATGATTGGTTCACACCCTTCGGTGCTGACAATGATCACTCAGCCTTACAATATTCTTTACAGTCTTTATACAATGTCTCCCACCATAATCAGCAAGTAGGATCTTTGGGCACATCCCATCACCTTATAATGGCCTCCTGCAATACCACCATGATCCTCTTACATAATATCCTCGCATTCATGCTCTAATACACAATGTGTAATACTTCATCTCTACCTAACTTGTAGACCTTCACCACTGATTAACATAAATTCTCTTACACATATAGAAAGTTGTTTCTTTTCTAATACCTTCACTTCCTTCTAGTATTTATCATGGCCCTTCTTACGTAGAAAGTTATACAATGTCTTCTAATTTCATGGCTCCATCCTTGTAACCTATATAAGTGCATCTAGCATGGTTTCTTAAAGTATCTGTGCTTCCTCTCCTGAGTTGATTCTAGATAAATGGTCTGGTCTAGAATTGCTTTTCCCTGGCTTCACCACAACTATGAAATCAAACTCTTGAAATAGGAGTACCCATCTGCACCATGCACCCCTGTAAGATGGGCTTGTTTACCAAGTACTTCAATGCCATGTGATCTATATAAAACACAAATGGTATTGCTAACAAGTACTGTCGAAACTTGTGCAATGCATAGATCATGGACAAAGCTTCGCGCTCTGTAGTTGTATAATTAATGTTCAGTAGGAGTCAGCTTCCTACTAGCAAAACCAAATTAGATTATCTACAATACCTTCACCAGGTTGAGCTAACACAACTCCAATGGCCATGCCAGAGGTGTCCACATGCACATGAAATGGTTTATCCCATGAGGGAAAGCACATAATGGGCGCGGTAGTAAGTTTCTCCTTTAATATCTCAAACACGTAGCTATAAATGGTTCTCCCCAATAAAATGTACCTTTCCCTTTTAGTAATTCTTACAAGGGTGCCAACAACTTTGGCATACCCTTTGATGAATTTTCTATAATATCCTGTATGACCTAAAAATCTATGCACCTCACTTTGACTGGTAGGCGCTTCTATCTAGAATGACTGCAACCTTAGCTGGATCAACCAGTAAACCTTCCTTGCAGATTATATGTCCTAACAATATTCCAAATGGTGTAGCAAATATGCACTTCTTGATGTTCAAAGAGATACTCAATTATGTTGCACCGTTCAAACATTAAGCACAGATTGTCACAATGATCTTTCACAAGCCCATATACTGTCCAATCATCTAGATAAACTTGTAAGAAGTTGTGAATAAAATATTTGAATGCTTGAACAATTATGCATGAGAATACAATAGGTGCATTGTTTCAATCCAAAAGGCATCACAGTATAGGTCAAAAATGCCCCATTCAGTAGTAAAAGTTGTCTTTTCTTGATCCTCCTAAGCAATCCTAACCTGATGATACCCGGAAAACCCATCTATGAAAGAATATATTTCACACCCTGCCACTCCTTCCAGTATTTCCTCAGTGAATGGCATAGGGAATGGATCTGTGACGCATGCAACATTTAGCTCCCTGTAGTCCAACATATTCTAATTCATCCATCCTTCTTGATACTAATCACCATTGGACTAACCCATTTTGACTCATCAAGGGGCTTGATAATTCTAGATTTCAACATTTTATCAATTTCTTCTTTTACCTTTTCATGCAAATTGGGGTTCATTCTATAAGGTCACTTTCTAACTAGTGTGCACCATCCTTAAGTTTTATCTTCATTTCCCCAAGTGATTTATGCACGCCTTTAAGTTCATGATACCCTCGAGGGAATAAGTCATGATAATCCCTCAAGTAACTCAATGATATTTGCCACCTCCAAGTCTAACCAGTAGTCTCCAATGATGGCCTCCTTAGGCTCAGCCTCTGAACCTATATTCACCTTCTTTGTCTTCATGGGTTCATGATAGGTGCACGTATCCTTGTCTGCACTGGTCCAAGACCTCACACACCCCTTATGAATGTTCAATATCTAGGTTCTCAACTTCCTCATCATCCATGATGTAAACCATCTTTCCTTTCTCTTTCTCAAGGCAAGCTCATTCAAGTAGTATGGAGTCCATTTATTCTTCCTTTTCAAAATGCGCTCCAGACTCTGCCTCACCAAATAATTCCTGAATATGCTCTTTCTACTTTTGCACTATCTCCCATAGTTAAGCGTTTGAAAAATTTTAATGCCTCTTCTATTGGAGGTTGGGAAGAAAAGTAGTCAAAGGTCTGGATCATTCTTGCAGTCAAATTTTGCCAGTTTCCAGTCTCTCAATGTAGTTCTACATATACATACCAAGTGCGTGCGCATCCTTGTAGCGTAGAGTACAATCTATGCACCCAGAGTGAAGGTGGTAATGCTTCTTGTCCTACTATCCAGAGTCTCTCACACTGCTGAATGTGATGCTGAATAGGTTGATCACCATGATAAGTGCAGATCTGCGTAGGTGCATTGTTCCTTACAAACCTAATAGATAAGGTGATTCCAATCTCTTCCCATTCTATAAGATTATCTTTGTGGACTACCCACCAGCGCAATGTTGTCCCCGTGCAAGGTATATACTAACATATCTCTTCTCTTAATTTGATCTATCCACTGTGTTTCCATGGATTTAAAAAATGTAGGAAGATCTTTTGCCCCTGTATACCAAGGTACTATGCTACCTATCCGTCGAACCGAACGAAGTCCATTCTTGCATCACAACCACATGCTTTTTACCTCTCACCCTACTAGTTCATATGTACCATGAGCCCAATTATCACAAGAAATACTCGTAGTATCACTAATAGAATGAGAATCCTACCACTGTAGGATGCCTTATTTTGATGGCTCATTGACCTCTGGGTCCTGAATAGTGCATGTACATAAATTATTTTTAAGTCCTCCTCACTTAGAGGATCAACATATGGTGTAGAATTCCCATCTGTCAAAGGTATCACAACCCTTTCCTCCTTGTTCTCAAAGCTGATATACCCCTTATTGAATCTCAAGTCCGCATTATTTGCATAACACCAAGGGCATCCAAGCAAGGCTAGAAAATTGTCTACTTCTGCAAGTGCTAATACTTCAAAATCCCTAGTGAACTTGGCCCCTTGTATGGTTATAGATGCATCCTTCAAAACTCCTATGGGAGTGGCCTTAGTCCAGTTTGCCATAAACAACACATTAGATGATGGCTGTAATGGAGGCCTCCCCATTTGTACCCATGCATCTAATGTAAGCACATTTACTTCCGCACATGTATCAATCAATATGTTGCTCAACAACCATCCATTTACAACATCATTCAGAGTAATTTCCTTGTCATATTCAATGCTATCAGGGGGAATATTTGCATGCAGAATCTGTCGTCCAGTCTCAATACTTACGCACGGAGTGTTCCCTTTTAACCAACTTCCTAATAGTGGAATGATGTTCTCCTAGCACAACATTTTACACACTTCTCTCAGATCATCGATATCAGTTTGGACTATCTCTGATGCTTTCTTCTACTCCTTGAGGTAATGTATCTCACCTTGAAGATTCCTTAGCACTTCCATGGTATCTTGGTAAACTTCCTTCTGATGAGCAAGATCTGGGTACCTTGCATGCAAAACCTCCTCCTTGGTGATCATAGGCTTCTGGTGCAATGCTTCTCTTACACGCACCACTTCAGCTCATGTAGTAATCTTCACAGTCAATGCCTTAGGTCCTGGTGCTATCTTGGGCATCCACTGATCTTCTACCAAGCGTTGGATTCTAACCATCCCGGTGCCTTTGTTTTCTTGCTTATGATGCTTACTCAGATGCTCATATAAGTCTAGGTACTCTTCATAGCTATGGTTCTTTCCACAGAAAGAACATGCAATATTCTGAGGACATTCGCACCTATAGTGGTCAGGAGATCCACACGTATAACATGTTCCATGAGGGAACTCACCTCTTCCTCCACCATGGCCTCATCCTCCATATCCACCACAATATCCATGTCCTCTTCCATGACTTCCTTCAAAATGCCCCTCATTCTTGTCATAGCGCATTTGATTATGATCCCGATCCTGGTGCTCATTCTTACCCTTAGAATTATCTGTTACACTTTTCTTTCGTACCCCAATGTCTATAGCATCCTAGATCTGACCAATCAACCGATAATGCTCAGTATCATGGGTTATGGACCTGTAAATTTTGCAAAATCAAGGATACATTCTTCCTTATCACATGTTGTAACAAAGGACAGTGACTAACATCATGATTCAAATGAAAGATCTCACAATCTAATAGTAATGAGTATATAGATCTACGAGGGATAACTATCCTTGGTGTGACCTTCCACTTCACAATCTATACACCAAATTCCTAAGTGCGTTTCATGGGCTGAATTTTCTGATAGCTTCTCTAACTGATTTTCCATAGCTACAATTCTGTGCCTCTAAGAATGGACTAATGCCAGTGTCAATGCTCCCAACTACCTGAACACGTAAAGCTGCTTCCAATGCTTTGCGTGGATCAGTGTATGTCTTATTTGACAACGTCCCTTCTAAATGGTGTAATCAATCCTCTAACAAATAATTGTGCATGCTAGCTTGCATGAATATCATAAGATAGCTTAGATAGAAGTGTCTTAAAATGGGCATCATACTCACATACACTCTTAGTAGTGACCTTACTTGATATCCTTGAGTGCACCTGATACTTTTCTACTCAAACTCAGGGATATGGAACTCTTTCAAGAAAGCATCCTTCAATGCTACATAATCCATGACAAGTTTGATCAGGGCTAGAACTTCCTGTACCAGCTGTGTGCATGTCCCTGTAATGTAGTAGAAAATCGACTAGCCTTTTGCTTAGCAGTTGTGATCCCTTTAGCATGCCATAAGATTTCAAACATATGTACATGTTTGGCAAACATCCTCTATATGCCTCCATACTCCAGAAGACAAAGATACATCTCCATATAAATATTATGTGGTTGTTACAAGCCCTTGACCACCTGATCCAAAACCTCTTATGTTTCTTCCACCTTTAGAACCACCAGATCTACTAGAAATAGAACCACTTATACCTCCTAATCCTCCAGCTGTAGCTGGAATAGGACATGTAGATGTACTCCCATGTGCTCTGACAGTGGTACTATATTGAACCCCTACAATATGTGAGGTATTTCCACTTCCAGAGGTGAATCCAACATTCTAACGCACTCACGTTCTTTGTAGATGATGTGCCTAATAATGTTCCTCCAAATATCATTGAAGCTGTCTGTCCTGCCATTGATGTACTTACTCCCTGACTTACTCTTGATCTCCTACTTCCCAAGTTAGCTTGTTGGTTTCTTGTCATACTAGATACTAGAAAACCAAGCGTCAAGGGCTAGGTCACCATGTTGATTAAGATGCGTGCTTGCGGCCTAGGGAGTCTCTTCTGGTGCACTTCTATGTGAGGCCAAGGGGGGATCTCTATCATGTTTTTCAAGAAGGGGGATTTCCTGATGCTTTGGCTCCATGTCTTCTACCTAAACTATAAATCCTTCACAAGCCATCTCTCTCCTCAATGCCATACTTTCTGTACAACAGAACGTTGCTTCTCTATCTCCCTCTCATGTGCACATATCATTAAACTTAATCCACATCTCCTCTCTCTGCCTCTTTGCCCCTAGGTTTGCCATCTTTCACCAAAATTGTTCCTACCCTCGTACGTGGTGAAGTTTAGTTAGCCATTGGTTTACTCTCCAAGTTCAAAGTTACCATCAAGAGCTTGATCACCAAAGGAATACCTTGCAAATATACTCCTCGTGGATATCGCAAAAATTAGAATTCAGCTACCTCCGAGGCAAGAGTATGTTGAAATTGAATACTCCAGAATATAATTTTTTAGAACACCACAAAACCATGTATCCATAACGTGAGTCCAGATCAAATCAAGCATAATAAAGGGCCTGAAATTCTACCTATGTCTAGACAAGTGCACGAAACCTCTATTTCCGCTGAGATGCATAAGTAGTAAGCCATTCATATAGTTCTACTAGAAAGATAGAGAAAAAGTATCTCATATAGGTTGTCATACAAATTATCTTCTACCCAAGTGCATGCGTTAAACTTAGATCCACTATTGAACCATCTGTGCATATTATTCCCCCGGATCATGTATCCACTTCCTCAATACTTGCTAGAGTTAACCGATACATCTTCATCATGAACCATCCTAAAAACAACTAAAAAAGAGGTCTCAGATAATGGAACTAATGATGTAGCCTAGATTTTATTAGATAACACCCTAGACGCTCTAGACACATCACTCATCCTAGACTAAGCACTCACCCGAAGTTCTCAAAGGTCCCAGGTCCCTCTTTAGGGTTGCTTATAGCAACATGTTAACGTGATGAAGGAAGAAACATATAGATCTATAGCTAATCCATCATTCTACAATCCATGCTACATTCAGATCTATGAAAGAACAAGTTTAAACCATTAATCATGATTAAATCAAGAACATGCCCTACTCAATTACACATAGGAGTGACACTTAGATTTAGGCCAATATCTTCCATTTATTAATAAACACAGAAGCCCCTTATAATAATGCCAATCTATACCAATGTGTGCATGGATCTGATATAGTAATTCAGTCAGATGTGCATACATCTATATACCTCCATACTCTCCATCTCACATATATCTTACTACTATGTGATTCACATCATATATATATAGGGTGGGGACTTTCCCTTCACCACTTATCTATTCCAAAAATAGGCCGCATGCTAATAATAGCCACGCGTCATTTACAGGCATAAAAACACATGCAAGTGTGCTATCTATAGACCTCTTGTAGTTAACTGAAGTGACAATCCTATTCTTAGCTCGTCTCCATGCAAAACGCTTCGATCTAATCCTCCAAAGAAAGACAATGCGTGGCGCACACATCTTTGCATCGTTGGTGTGTTCCACACACCATCTTCTAAAAATAGGTCTTCATGCTCAAAATCAGATAAGTCCTAAAATTTGAACTTGCCTCCACGCGCGGGCCCTTCCTATTCCTCCGCGACCTTGATCCTAGCCTTCTCTCCTGCGCGGACTTCTTGTGTGATCTCTAACAAGTATTCTCTGATCAACAGAGCAATTTCCTCTCAACATTTTGTGCATCAATGCCTGAACTATAGATATAATTTCCAAAAGCTATAGGATATTGGATTCTTTGTCCCTTTTTTAATCTTTGCAATTTTTGTTGTAGGATATCTAATTGTATGCATAACTCAATCAAGATGGTTTTTTCACTACAATAGATTGGAAGCTTGTATGGGATTCCCTCAAACTTTGAAATTCTAATATAAGAGAATTTTTGAAATTACTAAAATGGGCCGCCAACTATTTTACTTATTGATAATTTCTGTTGGCAGTGCATCCTTATAAAAATCTCACTATGAACATGGTTAATGCATCATTCACCCTTCTGAAGTGAGTTTTGTTATCATAATTCAACTGAGTGTATCAATCATAAATGGGTATGGAGGTTTTTTTTCTTCATTGAATTGAAATACCAACTTATTTTCTGTATCCTGTAATGATATACATCAAATTTGAAGCCATGTAAGATGACTTAGTATTATTTAGTTGAGTGAGTTATTTGGTCAAGTTTTCACAAATGATCTCTCCCCAATTTAAGGTTTGTTTTCCTTCACATATTAGATTGATGAAGATAGTCATCTAGATATAAATTATCTGTTGGATGGGAGACCCAATACTCTGGCTAATAAAGGGATAATATCTGATAAGTATTCAATTAAGTCATTCATATAAAGAGTTTTGGCTAATTTTGAAGGTACTTTCTTATTTTGTTTTAACTAATACTTAACAATCATAGTTTAATATTTATTTAGTGTCAAGCCATACTCACTTTGTGCCATTTCAATAGTTGGTACCTTAGACATTAGTAAGAGGAGTGATTCTAAGAGCTAAGTAGATATGGTGAGCATCCAATTGAAAAATGACTTGTCTATGGGGGTCTTTCAATCCCATGTTTTGAGCATTAAAACACGAGGAAAAAAAAACACCATGTCTACACACTAAACATAAGAAGGAAATCCACATGTATGTACTAAGTCACTATTGAAATCATTCTGCTCTAGAATTTAAGTAGGTCTATGTGTTTGACATCACTATCCTCAATTTTGGGGATATTGGCTTCCAAAGAAGAAATGGGTTCATACTCGACATACTGAAACTTCATTCACTTTTATTATACTTGAAATTTTATTTCCCCCACCTTTGTAGGATTATAGAAAGTGAATTCAAAGTGGAGTTGACTAGGATGGTGAAGTGGATTCTAAGTGTAGTCTAAGTGGCAGTTGACTAGGAAAATAGATTTATTTTCCAATTTAATCTATCTAATTTAATTAGTTATAAAGTGTGAGAAGAATAACTAACCATTTATTTAATAAATGAATTATTAAGTTAACAAGAGTGTGTTAGGACTTAATTTAATCAATTCCAAAGGGTAATAAACTTAACTTAATTAATTATAAGGGTTATGATGCAACTAATGAATCAATCAATCAATTAATCAATTCTAGATGCTATGAAGGATAACTAAATATAAGTTGGAAGTACAAACATGTAATTTTGAGGTGTCTACATCTATTTCTTTGATTTTTCTTGAACATCATTGCATAATATTTATTTATTTTTGTATGATATTTGTGTATGTGTATCCACCTGGAGATATGTTATGTATGCTCTCCCCTTACATCATTTGACAATATAGGGGATCAAAACAATATGCAAATACTTTTGTATATTTATTATTAGGCATCTTGTGATGTGTATTTTATCACCACGCACTAAAACACACCCCATGTTTTCATAGGGTATACAATTTCAAGGATAACTATCATTATTGTCTAAATGCTAACCTATTTTACTGGTAGTGTGAAGTGGAGGGATTTCATATCCCAATACCCAAGCCTTATACAATATCCATGTAACATAGATTTGATCCTTACATATCGAAAGGTATATGGGGAATGCATCTAGTACGCCTAGTATAGCATCTCAATTGCATTAAGACCTATAAGACAAAAACAATTAGAAATGTAGGGAAAAGACCACTCCTAAAGTTACTTAACCCTTGCCATGTAAAGTGAGGGTCGGGAGACCAATTTTTCACCACTCTATGTGAGTTATATTGGTGGGATACTAGTTTCATTGCACACCCTTTTATATTAGAATAATTTTTTGGATTATGTGTTCTTGTTTGAGTGTTGTGACTAGTGTGTTTTTAGGACTCACACAAAAATATAAAACAAACAAAGAATTAATACAAACCATTCTTGATCAGATGAATCAATCACGAATTCATCCAACTTTATCTAAATCCCCAATCTAGCATCAAATTAATCCCATCCCTATCCAACCATATTACCCAACATTCCTTCTAAATTAGATCTTATCTTCATCTAATCAAGATCCATATCCATCCAATACTCATCTTGATCCACAAACACCTGTAAAAAGCCACTACTAGTTTAAATATTTACCAAGATCTTTTAAATTCATTAGTTTCTTGACTTTTATCAATTTCAAAACTGATTAAAATATGATTCAAATGTGTTGAAAAACTGATCTAAAATTGAACTAAAACATTCATCTCAAATGCACATTCAAACCAAATAGATTTCCATTTTACCTGATTTAATCAAATTCCCATAAAATTTTTGTACTGATTAAATATTTCATCCAAAATAAAATATGAATTATAAATATGCAATTATACTGAAATTTGAATGCAAAAATCAGAAAACTACAACACACAATTTTTTACGAGGTTCGGAATTCCTACATCCTTGGGTTTAGATAAACCATTCCATTAAATTTTTATTGCAATAACAATACATACGAAACTTACAAACATTAATGAAATTCAATGAACTACATAAGAAGACCTTGAGAACCCGTGAGCTATGAAAAAAATCTGATTTCTCTCTCTGTGTTTGCTCTTGTCTTCACAAGGAAAACTTCCCTTTATATTCTTGTCTTCTACTGAATTTTTCTACAAAAAATTACATCAAGAAAATCCCAAATTAGGAAAATAAATATACCATCAGGAGCGTATCAGAATTTTGAGCATTTCACTAGTTCACTCCGAGCTCTAATTTTTCCCTTAAGTGCCTAAAAAATGTTGTTTTCTAAAACTGCCTTCTTATGGATTATACATAGCCATCTTACATTAAGTATTCAAATAGAAGTGTGTCCTATTTCACCGATAGGCATCTAGTTTAAAGGCAATGTTTCTGAAAAGTGTCAAAATCTAACAGTAATCTTTTCGCGACAACATTTCCAACTGCATTTTTTCAACTTTTTCAAGCAGTCAAATAGGCACCGGAATCAAATGTTAGTTCTAATTTTTTTTACTAATTTAAATTTAGAACTGTTTAATTGTATAGTTACCTGCACATTGGAGCCAATAACAATATTGGGGTTATCAAAGGGATTTCCCAATTACTTTTGTTTGTTCTATTATTTGCACGTAAAATCCAGACCTGCAAGCATGGTGGCCTCTAAGGATCCCACTGTTGCAACTCCAACTTCCTATTCTTCATCTCCCAACGAGGAATTGAAAAGTGTAACTATCATATTTACACACCAATTCTTTTGTATTTCCACACGTAACACATAATCAGAAAACTATGACCCCATGGGTATTAAAACAATTTGGCATGATCTTGAAATCCATAATATTGAACAATAAAAAAATAGAGACCTCAAAAACTACAATTCTGTAGTGATGGGGTATTCATCCATATCAACATAATTCTTGTTGATGGAAACCATCATGAGATTATCACACTCAGGTTCCATCCAAGTAGTGTTAAATGAGGCAAGATTTAGCCTTGGATTTCCATTAAACATCATCTCATCGTTGATAATATGGTATGTTGCATCCTTAAGGATGGATCTTTTAGGTAAGTAGAACCTACCCACACAATAAAAATGGACCATCCTTCATACACCCACATGATACAAATGTTTTTAAATAATCCAATCATTTATAGGACTATAGATATGCAACTCAGAAACTCTTATAAACTCATTCAAAAACAAAAATGGTAGATCGTAATACATATAATGACCCAAAAAACTATATATTATTAAGATTCAATTTGATCTTGGTTTCTAAAGGCCTCAAAATTTCAAAAAATTCTTATTTAAAACACAAATTTGAAATGAGTGCAAGAAAATATATACCTTGGTAAGGCTATCTACATATAACGTGAAGCAAACATGCCTGAATTTACTGATCCATCAAATTCATTTATAATTGTAGAAAAATGATGAAAACTATGCGGGAAACATAGACAACAATCCCAACAAAATGCACATGGCCAACACCTTGTAAAACATTGATCTCATTCTGTTGAAAAAAATTTAGCTGTCCTACAGATGTTGCAGATGAAAGAGACTCAGCGCATTCATTTCTTATTTGAATTTATTAGACACAATGGAAAAGCCTTAGTCATTTCTGTGTTGTGCCAAAATAAATATTTGTCTTCTCTGGCGTAATTATGCAACTCATGTGAAATTGATAGTTATAACATTTCTAATGGTATGGTGGGTTAGTGAAGGCATTCATTATTTTGGCGCAAGTCAAGGATTCAAATCCCTTAGGTGCTTTGACCTCCAAGTATGACACTTGAATTTATTTTTTAAGCTTATTTTAATCCCTTTATCCCACATGCTACACAAGAGGGTGGATTAGATTGTTTACACTGGGCATAGTGGTTATGCCAATGTGGTTTGGCCGTATTTTTTTAAGACATGTTGTGGCAGTGTGGAATATTTGAGCCAAGTTTAGCTGGTCATTGGAAATATGGGCTCGCTAGTACATATAGGTGCATATGTTAGGATCAGTGGCAGTTAAGGGATTGATTGAGCTATGAAGAGATCTATTTGATTGATCCACCAACTATATGTGGCATAAAAGGAAGAAGTGGCAGGCCACATCGTGGTCTGAGGACCATCCACATGGTGCTTTACAATTCCACTATATATAAAATCCCACATTCATCCCACGAATACATTGAGATGCAAATATATAAAATAATATGACAATACATAATGAAGTAATGGTGGAAAAGACAACCCTTAAATAAAAAAGTGTGTTTACCTTGATTATGGCCCTCAGCTAGCAAATAGTGGGACCCACCTATCTGAAAATGAGTGTCGAAGACCGAAGTAAAAAAACCAAAATTTCCACTTTTGCGCCATTTCATTTTTCTAGGTGTCATTGCATGATTCGCCAGCTGTCCCTATTTTTCTCCTTCAACTAGAATCTTTTGTGCATGGTAACTTGCTCCAATAAAGTCCATTTTTTGCATTCAAACATGTGACATAAAACTCTCAGAGTCTTCTACTATACTGTAATGATCTTGAGAGATTTAGGCAAACTTTTCCTACTAATTTGATCTCCGGATCACATACAAAATCCTTCCTAATCCAATTTAAAGGAAAAATTGATCTAACTTATATCCACATGGCACTCCAAACAACACCTCATACCAATCCATTCATCTATCACGCTTCTACTAATCCATTCCTTGATACTGATGATATCCAAAACCTTGTCCACAAAAGTGGTCCCATTAATGACCATGAACCATCACTCATAAAAACCAATCATATCAATAGTGGCTAACTCCTTCAATCCCAACACAAAGATGACCTAATTCCTAGGGTCATCAATCTAGGGGCCAAGCTCCGTGTCTCCTTTGATCACACACAACTATCCAAAATCATGCACCCAAAGGACCCATCTATCATGAATCCACCTTATTCTAGAGAAACCTTGAGATTAACCATATCAAATCCAAAACTAACTAACCATCATGATCCTTAACTTCCCCGCATTGAGACCTAGATTGATAAGGACATATCAATCCAACATCCGCAACAATCCTCTCACAATCATAATTTTTTCATCCATGATCAAATACAAAATATTAAGCAATAATTGGAATACCTCACATATTGCATCATCCCTCCAACTTCCCAAACTTCATCGCCTAATCAATCTATTCCACAAACTGATCCTTCTTAGACCCCTAAGCCTCACCTAATGGAATTTCTCCTAGAATAACTCGATTCACTGAAATTAGATCTTCCCTCAACAAAAATTGTTGCCAATCCTAAGTCGCCTAATCAAAAATATAATTTGGACCCTATGCCACATCAACCTACTTCACCCCTAAACCTAATTGATCTGATCTAAACCTTATGCCACATCAATCCATTTTGGCCCCTAAGCCTAAAAAATTCAATTTAACCCCTGTGCCACACCAATCTAATTTGAACTCTAAGCCTAACCAATCTAATTTGGACTCTAAGCCTAACTAATCTAATTTGGATCTTAGGCCAAACTAATCTAATATGGATCCTAAGCCACAAAAATTAACCAATTCATCCCCTATGCCACATAAATACAATTCTACACCTGACATCGCTCTCCTTAGGGGGAAATCTAAACATACAACTAAGTAACGAGACTTCACACCCTTACATGAATCCATAACTACCATCTTCTATTTATTATAAACTATAAACATGATCCTTCATCCACCAATCAAACAACATGATGAAAACATGTCAAAACCATCTTGGTATCAAAAAACACACTATTGTGAGTTTAATTGTACCAACAAACATTTGACCAATAAATGCATGCACTTTGTTGGTTGGAAAATTTGTATCTTAACTCAGACAATAGTTCAGGGGACACCAATACCTCCTCTTTATGGGAGAGGTTCCCTTATTCACCAAATAATATAAAAACCTACTTATTTACTAATGCACAATATATTAATATTCAAATGAGGATTTTGATGCATTAAATGTATCCATATTCAATTATTATTAATACAGAAGAAAAAGAGGTAGAAGAATAAATGATTTGAGGAATGAAAATGGTAGCACTTTCAAATATATAGATTATAGAATAATATCCTACTTATGCATACATGAAATCTCAAGGGCACATGAATCTATATATTTGAATACATGACATACATGTTGTAGACACAAAGTTTTAACATCACATCAACTGAATTGAACACAAAGTTTCATATCAAAATATATCAAATCCACATTCACAGGCTAAAGAACAGAAATAGAAAGGGCACAAGAAAAAAGAGGGAAGAAATTATTCTATATTGATTCTTTGCAAATATGTATCTTTTTACATTAAAAACATCAAAATCCAACAACCTTTTTTACAATGAGAGAAAGCCTTATATAGGCACAAGGGCGGTTTGTAACTAATTGTCCTAGTTCCATAATATTTTAATTAAGTGTTTAAACTTATTTAACGAATTACACCTTAGTTATCTTTATTTACAATTTCACATCTTTTAAAAATGATAAAGTTCACTTCAAATTACAACGACTAGAAAGAAGAACCTAGAAACTAGGAGATGGAACACTTGTAGAAGGTGGTGCTGAGGTCTTCACTTTGAGTATTTGATTCTTGAGTTTGACAAGAGCTCCAACAATCTCCATGCCTCTGGGGATGGCGGTATTTTCCATATCATTTTTTTAGCTTCCCAAGAAGTCCTCCTCCATATACTTTCTCATATTTACATTTTGTACTAAGCCCTTCTATGACCACATTATGTAACTCACTGATTTTTTCCACTTTCTCCTTAGTCACAATTTTAGGCTTGAATAGATCTTCCTTGATGAATGTTGTGAAAATTTCTTTGATTTCTCATATTGTATGCCTCTCTGTAGAATTATATTTATAAAATTGGCACCGAAGAGCTAGAAATTCAGAAACTATTGCATATTTTACTTCTCTCTCCTTTTTGCACCATGCTCTTGAGTTCATCAATAACTTATTCTAACACTTTTATCTTCCATTCTACACTAAACACCCATTTATTGGAAATATTACTCTTCGAGTCATCGAAAATATTATGTGTAAGGAGAATTTGTCCATCTGTATCCTTCATGAATCTCATATCTTGAATGCATTCTGAACACAATTTAAGTTCCTTTTTAGAGCTAATGATTACTGGATCAATCTGACTCTGGACCAGAGAAATTTTGTCATATGCCTTGTGTGCTTCATCAATGAAATTTAGGACATATATCAACATTCCCTCAACCATTGCTTCAATTGTCTTTCCATAAGCAACATGCTTATGAATGTCCTTGATAGCTTGAACTTCTTCATCAAACAAGACAATGGGAGAGACATTGAGGTCAGAGGGGCATGATCAAACACTTTATCACTTGCAAGGAGGGATTTGATGAAACCAGAAAGGAATTATACCTGTTCCTCAAGTTGTTCCTATGTTTGTTTTCCTTTTCTACCTTTTCAATGACCTTGGACACCGTCTCTTTCAATTTATGAACCTCCCCCTTAGGAGTATATTCACCGAGTGAAATTATGGTCAGCTTTAAATCAACAAAAGTTAGATCCTTTTCATCTTTCTCCACCATTGGATTTGCAATCTCCAAGTATTATAGACCTTTTGAATCAAAAACCAATATTGAAGTAGTCTTGGCCTTCTTAGTAAAGGGATTTGAAGTTGTACCTAGGAGGGTAGCTACAACATCAAACTTAGGAGCAATGATTTGAGAGGATGCTTTCCTTTTCTTGTTATCAATTAGGGGCTGAACTCATGTGAAAGAGTCACTAGAAGGTAGAACAACAAGAGGGCGTAGAGCAAGTGTATTGAGGGAACCAAGTATCTGAGCAGTAGATACCTCAAGAGTGGGAACTCCAGCACTTGAAGAAGACATTTATTTCATAGGTGATTTGAGCTTGGGAATGCTCAATACCTCAGACTCTAGCTCTACACTTTTCAATTTCTTTCCTTCATCTTCTTCCTTATTAGTACTTCCTCCTTCATAGTTACTTTCTTCATGTTCCTCTATCCCATTTTATTCTTCTTCTGAAAGATCCAAAATTTGTTCAACCCTCCTCTGCTTACCTTAGAGAGAGAGATATTGTTTTCCTTTTTCCTCAATTACTTCTATTTTTTTATTTTTCTCATTCCTCTCTTGCCTTGAATATACGTTGATTGAATATTTTGTATGTAGATGAGAAAAAGCTGGCTGATTTGGCATCTCTGTATGTGATGTAGAAGCTTCCTTATGAGATGATGATGCCCCATGAGAAGAAGATTGAGTCACTCCTACTTTATATGCTTTCATCTTCCTATCAAACCAAAATTTGTCCTTACCATGACTAGGTTAATTATCTCATGAAGATCATCTTTTTCCTTCTAAAACCAATTGATGGTGGTAAGGGGTGTATGCCTAATAGTTTTATCGTATTCCAGAGAATACAAGTTTTCATCATCATTTGGAAAGTCATCTGGTACTTTGTAAATCCCAAAATATTTGATCTGCTACAAGGAAAGCCTGTCAAAGTATCTTCTTCTCACTTCATAATCATTTGAACAATCTTCCCAATAATCATTTAGGGAAGGTGAATGATAGAAGCTCAGTCTAAGATTATTAGAGATGAAGCTTTTGATATAAAAACATGACCTTTTGTAAAAAGTATAAAAAAATGAATGTAGAGATGGTTCTTTCTACATTCCGAGCATCTAATTTGTCATGCAGGTATAATTTCCCAAAGTGATTGGGAATTGAATGCCTATTATCTTTTTGTCTCTGCATGTTCTATACAACATATCAAGTTACCTACAGACTTGTACTAGAACTAATTTTTCATTGTAGTACATGGGAAGCTTGTTAGGTGCACCTTCAAAACAAACCAACCTGATGTATGAGAACCTTTTGAATTGGATGAACAAACTACCATAGGTTGAGATCAATTGTTTTGCTTTAGCAGATACTCTCTCAAAAGTATTGTTTTCCAACAGTCTGACAATGTACATTGTGAATGCATCATTGAACCTTCTAAAATGATGTCTGTTCTTTTTAAGAGTCAATTGTGTAAGCTATGAAAAATCACAGTAATGAAAGACAAACAATAAACTTGCAAACCTTCCAGTAACCTTCCAATACAAACCTCAGTAGGAGAGCTTTTGAATATGTATAACCTTTAAAAATGATTGATTTGTGGGTGCTCTTGACTGATCTCCAAAGATGAGTGCAATTTCTACAAACAAAGTATTTGCAAAGCTTTAGAATGTAAATTGACAGAGTTTATTTGCAAACAATTCAGGAGCACAATGACTTTGGCTTGGAAATTTAACAGACTTATTGTATTATGAATCCAAGAGGATTTGTAAGAGAGTAAGCCTGTAATTTATAGAGGCAGAAGTAGTTGAAAATTAGTTAAACATGGTTGAATTCTCATGTTAAAAATAACATTGGAGGAAGTTATAATAGTGTCAGGGCATTTAGGGGCAATGATGGAATTAATTGCAGAAGTTGCATATGGAAAGGTGGTTGTACGTGCAATTCAATGACCCCCGCCTTTATAGGATTCTATAAGTGCAGTTATCTAGGATGAGGATGTGGAGTCCAAGTGGTTGTTAATTGAAATAGATGGAATTAAATAACTAAATTTAATTAATATTTAATTGTGAGGAAATAATTAACCATTTAAATAAATAAATGTTTAATTATATTAACTAGAAGTTGTTAGGAATTAATTTAATTAATTCCAAGAGAATGGTAAAATTAAATTAATTTAATTGTGAGGAGATAATTAACCATTTAAATAAATAAATGTTTAATTATATTAGCTAGGAGGGTGTATGAATTAATTTATTTAATTCCAATGGGTAGGAATATAGCTTAGGTAATAGACTTAATTTTAATTAATTCTAAAGTGCAATATTTGAATGATGAAACTAATTTGATTAATTCCAAAGGGGAGTACTACAGTGAGAAAAAATTAATTTAATTAATTCTAATTGGATAGAAGCAGGATAGAAATATGTATGTATTTTTAGGGTGTCTACATTTTCCCCTCTTTAAAGTTCTATTGCAAAGTAATAGTGCTTTAAAGATAGTAGATGCATGCAGATTAGCGAGCGAAAAGCTATGAAGCATTTGGATGCCCTGAAGCATTACGATGCCCCAACGATTAGAATGGTAGAGGAATGCCCCCTCAAGCAGGTGGGTGACACTGCAAAGTGGTGGACAACCACTTGATAGGAAAAAAGCAAGGGATTGGAACAAGGATTATAAAGGACTGTGCTCGTAGAATGAGCTTCATTTGGAGAGTAATTTTAGAGAAACCTTATTTTTGTTATTGCACAATAGATTTTTCACCATGATTATGAAAGAATCAAGATGGGTAACCCAAATGCGCATAAACAAACACACACAACAAATAAAAGATAAAAAAAAGGAAAACAAACCCAATATACAAAGCAGGTAACGACATCAGGGTTATAAAGGAACCAAGATATAATAACTCAACTTGCAAGTGGTCCAAAAAGTAGATACAAATTATCCCAAGTGGGAATAGGATCAAACTAGAAGAACGTAGGTAAAGTGACTCCTCATGACACTCTTTTTGAATCTGTCGTGTAAATGATCGAAGTGGAAATTTCCCCAGGCGAAGTTATATCGTGAAGGAAAAAAAAATTTGTGACTTGCCCCAAGCAGAGTTAGTATATCATGTAAGGGGAAGAAATTGATAGTTGTAATATCAGAATGATCATTAGGGTAATAGATAAAGGTATCCTATTTATCAAGATTGTATTAAGATGCTGAATGATTCACTCCAAGGGTTTTCCAATTGTAGGAGTTTTGTGGTAAGTGAATGTATTTTCGAAAGTTTTGTAATAAGATTTTTATATTTTTTTAGTTTTGAAGTATTTGATTTTTTTGGAAGTTTTGGAAGTTTTGAAATTTTTGAAATACAAATGCAAACAAACATGAATACACAACAAAATGGAAAATGATCCATGGCTTAAATAAACCAGGAGAAAAACACAACACATGTAAGTGACAAAAAGATACAAAGCAAGAAATAGAAACAAACCCAATATGAATAGGAAGGAACAACACTAGAGTTATATGTGAACTAAGATGCAAGTAAATTTCTTGCAATTGGTCTACAATAAAGGAAAAAAAGTATAACAAAATAAAAAGTGAAAATAAGTAAAAGCGTCGTCACAATGTTGAAAAACTGTAACAGTACAACATAACGTTAAAAGAATGCGTTCCACATTGAAGAATTAGAAACATTTGAACTCCCCCAAGCGATAGCTTAGAACACAAGAGGATTGGATCGGGCCAAAGAGTGGAGTGATACTTAGATACTCTTATCGAATCTCATTGAAGTTCGTTATGTATTGGATTAAAATGTAAATTTCAAATGTACCCCTTGGGAAAGGGTAAATTATTGCCTCAAGCATAGATATACACCATGGGAAATAAAGACGAGTATGATCTGGAACGATCATGAGGAACACCATCAAATGAAAAAATTGTTGAACTGTGTTATCTAGTTGCTGAAATTTTGTCAAACATTATTTGAATGTTTTGTTTGTGATAATTTGAAACTATTTTTGGAGTTTTGGACAATTTTACATTGTTTTTGTGTTTTAAAACAATTTCATATTGTTTTTTTAAGTTTTGTGAGACAATTTTGATTTTTTTTGTAATCGTACAACTCAGTAAAACGTTACACTACTTGAAAGTAGGTACAAATAATTAAAAGCATTCCATTCCATTCGCAGAAATCTAGATGATAAAATGACTAGGATGTTTCACTCCACTTGTGGCTCTATGCAACTAAGAAGATGTGAGGGCTCATCACCTTGAGCCAAAAAGGACGTGGAAATGAGGTGAATATTTATATGTAAGTGAAGAGAAAGGATGTGATGACACAAGCTGTAACAATGATCCGTATGAGAAAAATGTAACTCATCTCCAGTCAATATTATTTGAATGATTACAAGATTATTCCACTTTATAGGTTTTGACTTGACTTAGATCCATTAATGGTCTACTGATTGGTGAGATTTGGTTGAAGGAATTCTTATTGCTCTCTAACATGAGCAACTAAATTACTTCTTGGGATGTTTTTGATTAAGTACTTTGATTTAGATTTTATAAAGGATTTATTAGTTAATTATTTTTTATTTTTATGAAGGCCCCCCTACAAGTTGCCCCATGTCATAAATAAAAGGCAAGGGCTTAACACTGAAGAAAAAATGTAGGTGAGTAAGGGCTTTCTCCGTTCTTAGTGTCATACTGCTAGTAAGAATTATGGGATTATCACCAAAGACTGTGAAGGACAAAAGGTGTAATGATTTTATAGTTTTTTTATATTTTTTGATTGATTTAATTTACCTTGTATGTTGATAGTGTGCTTGTTAGGAAGGAACATTTTGCCCCCAAGTCTCAGCCTCATGCGACTAGTAGAACATAAGGTTTCAACACTGTAGATTGAGATGGGTGGTCAAAAAGGACCGGGTAAAGAAGTTTAGTGCTTTCAGTTAAAGAGAGCTTATTTGAAAGGAGGAATTTTCCATCAGTAAGCTTTGAGACAAAACTGTCGATAAAAAGATCTGAAATGGTAGAAACCATAACAAAGATGAGACACACAATGCCCATGAGAATCAAGGTTGAAATGTGTCATAATAGGTGAAGAAGGTGAATACATGATAATTGTATGATTAAGATGTCTACCAATAGATGGAATACCTAACATTATTTGGATGTAATTTTTTGTTTCCGATCAACAAACAATGCTCTAATACATAGTTTTATTCTCTTGTTATGATTTTTGAGTTTTTTGAATGTTGGTGGATGAGGATTTGAAATGGACTTATCAAGAAAAAGGTCCATGTTTATTGAAGTTGAATGGTCTTGAGATACAAGAATTGTGTAAATGAAATGCAAGTCAAGAGAGGGAATTGAAAGATTCGATAAATCTAAAAATGCAAGACTCGAGTAAACAAAGTCCAAGTCAAAGGAGGAAATCTAAAGATTTGATAAGTCCTGCAACATAAGAATTGGTTAGAAAGGTTCCAATTCAATGGGTTGTGAAGTACGAGACTTGGACGGGTAGGTTCCAAGTCAAAGGATTGAATCAAAGGATTCAATAAGTGATTAGATAAGTCTTCAATGGTATCTAAAGGCATATGTGATGTTAGAATAAGATTTTCAATGCGGGGAAGATGTTGAGATACATATTCACCTGTGAGTGAAAGAGCGTGAGGAAAGAAGAATAGATCTCTAGATGTATACTCAGGGTTCCTTGTAAGCCATAAAGAGGAAATAATCAATGTTTCTCTATCTAGGTTGTGAATTAGTTGATTGGACAAAATATTTGCAATTAAAGCTTGAAACAGTTGAATAAGGATATTCTTGGGTATATGTACCTCATAGAGTGTACGCATGAAGATATCTTAAAAGGAATGAATCATCATCGATGAGATGCTCACAAAATTTATCATTTGAGGTGTAATAGACATAGAAGGTTGTGATGTCGCAAGTGTCCAATATTTTTGTGGTTGTGGTTTGACAACAAGACTAGAGATGTTAGATGTAGGAGGTAGAACAGAAAGAACATAATCAAACTTGATGATGCTTGAAAATGAACCCTTTTCTGATATGTCAAGGGCTGGAAGAGAGTCTTAATGTAAAATCAATCTCTCATTAGGTGTTAGAAGATTGTTTGAAACAAGTTCAATGTCTGTTTGGATTAATGGAAGAAAATCCAGAGAAGAAAGAGATTGGTTTGAAAGGGGAGATACTTGACCTTCATCATGATCTCATGGAATGTTAGTATGAGCAGAAGTGGGAATAACAATCAACTCTTCATTTGAAGGTGTGGAAGTTGACATGTCATCGGTTGTAAGAGATTCATCATCAATATCGACAAATATCTCTCTGTCGTCAATTAAATCTTGAACATAATTCTTAAAGCGCACACACTTATCTGTTGAGTGGGCATCAATGCGATGAAAATCACAATATGCATGAGGTTTGTACCAGTATGGCTTAGGTTCTCCTTCAAACCAAGGTCTTGTAAGTGGATATTTTATCATCTTAGCCACTTTGAGTTGATGAAAGACACTAGAAATACTTTCACTGAGAGGTGTAAACTCACGTTTAACTTTGCATGGCGTAGTGTCTTCGCTAGGTTGTATGATTGGATTTTTGATTGACTGGTCATGTATGTTGGGCATATTACGATTATCCGTGACACCGGTAGTGATGATATTACAATTGTGATTTATGTACCAAGATTCATCGTGAAAATTTCTAGTATTGTGATTATTGTGAGTGAGGTTGAAAGAAAAATGTTTGATTAACTTATCTGAGAGGTCCGCGAAGGTGGTAATAGATCCCTTTGGAAGGTGTAAGAACCAATCCAAAGCTTTTACTCCTAGAATTTTAGGAAAAAGGCACAAGAGAAAGTTATCGTTATATGCCACTTCATGAGATGCTATGGAAAATTTTATGATATGTTGTCTCAGATCAGTTTTTCCCTTATATTTTTCAAATTTGGGCATCTTGAAAGAGCGTGGGAAGGGTAGGGTAAGATTCCCATGTTAAAAGCATATGGACACACTTTATCAAAATTGAATTGTTTGCGTTGTTTTTGCATACCCACAACAATGTATTTCATCATTTTCCATTCTTGGGAAAAGGATACATTGTATAAATCCACCATTGTAATGAGAAATGACGTAGAGTGAAGAAAGGTACGATGAATAATGCAACCCTGAGAAAAGTGAATGCTAAAATGGAAGCGGAAAAAAAGGTTTGAAAATCTTGACTCCTAGCAAAGTGAATTCTAAGATGGAAGTGACAAAAAATGTTTGAAAAGCTCGACTCCTAGCAAAGTGAACGTGAAGAGGGAAGAAATACAAAGGGTTATTTGATTACCTGACTCTTAATCAAAATGAGAGTTAAGATAAAAGGGACGAAAAAAGGCTAGACGTGTTCTACTCATTAATAAAAATGAATGTTAAGGGAGAAAATATGTGACAAGGTGAACATGGTTAACTCTTAATCAAATGAGTGATAAGAGTGATGAAGATATGTAAAAAGGTTCACTCCTAACATGATAAGTATTAAGATAAATGACAAAGGTGGAAAAGTGAAACATGCTCGACACTTAACAAAATGAATGTTAAGGGAGATAAGACTTAATAAGATGAAGATGATCAACTCTTAACAAAAGGAATGATAGGAGTGACAAGAAAAAGGACTTCACAACAATTAACAAAATGAATGATGTTAAGGTGGAAGATGGACTAAAGTGTTAGTTTAGAAGAATCTTAGCAAAATGAGTGCTAAGAAAGATGAAGGAGCTTGAAAGATGTCACGACATGTTACGAAACTAAATGTAAAGAGGGAAGAGACGAAAGAAGTTAGCGTGCTCAACTTGTGACAAAGTAAGTACGACAAGAGGAGACTTTTAACACAATGAAAGATGCTTAAATCTCAACAAAAATGTTTTAAAGGAAGAGACTTAGGAAAAATGATGATTTTATTTGACTTTTAACAATATGGATATTAAAAAGGGAGACTTAAGAAGATGATGAATGATGTCAACTCTTAACAAAAAGTTTATTAAAAGATAAGATACGAAAAAAAAGTGGGAGTACGAAAAGAACAAAAAAGTAAAGGTCATCACAAGAAGTGAATGAACGATGACGAGAAGGTCCAAATCTCACAACAATGGAGATAAGAGACAAGGGGAAAGTGAACTCAAATTAAAGCAAAGTGAATGCATTAAAAGAAAAGTGATGATGAATAGAAAAGATGACGAGAAAAATAAGTGAATGCCAAGTCCAAATAAGGATAAATTTGGAGATAATAAGGAGTATTTTAGATTTCAAAAAGAAGGTGAAAAATAATCCAAGTGTACTTGGAAAGATGAAACAAGGATGAAAATAGAATCCAAACAACAAGTGTTTGGACAATGACAAAAATATATGAATGTGAAAGATGAATTCCAAACAAGGAGTGTATGGGAAAAAGTGAGTGTGGAACACTACTACAAAGAGAAGAAAATAAAATAAGAAAATATAAAAAGAGTTTTTGTTTTGATCTGTTTATTTGTGGCCTCTACCTTAGATTGGCTTGAACAATGTTTGGCTTCCTAGATGGTTCTCTCAACTAGGTGTTAGCAGTATATCAGAGCGAGCACAATGTATTACTAGCTAATGAATTTACTTTACCCCATTTGAAACCCTGAGAAAAGATTTTACTCAGAATGAATCACATTGGGGTTGCCACTAAGGATATCTGTGACTCTAACTCACAAGGATTTACTAGTCAGGTATGATAAAAAGGTTCCCATTTCTTCCACCAGTTCCCTCAAGGTGTGGACTACTTTAGGGTTCCTAGAACCACCCCCTTTGTTGTAGCTTAAGGATAATTCCAAGGGGGTTATGTTCTAGTTGAGTGGTCGAGCCGTAGCTCTTAACCGAACCTGTAATTACAATGTTTTGAATGTGGTGTATTTTCTTATCTTTTGAGCTTAATGTGGTTTATTTGTACACCATTTGGCAACTTGCAGTTAGTATTTTTCAATGTTTTATCAGCCTTTGTGAGAGTGGGTCCTGCAATAAAGGATTAGAAATTTTTCCTAAGGTAGGTAGAGAACAAGACAAAAGAAGCAAGTTCACACTTTTGATTTCCAATATCGCTTTAAAAAGCACGAGGAAAGAGTATACACGCAAAACAAACGTTGATTAAAAAAGAAAATAAAGGTTAATTCCCAACACAAATAGAAACCATCATGTTTATGATTTCCAAGATCAATTTTAAAGTGCGAGGAAAGAGCATACGCTCGAGGTTGTCACGTTAAAAAAAACAAGTTAAAATTAAAAAAAACTACATTTTTTTTGCTTTTTTGAAAAAAAACAAGTGTTAGAAGAAATGAAACCATAAATTTTCTATAAGTCCAAATCAGCAAATTGTTTTTTTTCATTGCATATATCTTCTCAATACCTTTCCGTAAAAAAATGAAGTCATTTCAAGTTGAGGAGAAAACGTTATGGCTTCTGGAAGATGGATTATGGTAGCGCTCTCAATGAAAAATTTGAATGTGAGAAAAACACCCCGATAACTGGTTTTTTGGTTTTCTGACTTTTGTACTTAGCTGACAAGCTAAAATTTTGATAACAAGGTTAAATAAGAACAATAAACATAAATAAAGAGTTAAATCAAAAAATTATTAACTAAAATGAATGAAAGAAAATGTGGGAAGTCCCACCGAGCGTGCCAAAATGGAAGCTATGAAAAATCACAGTAAACCTTCCTGCAACCTTCCAATGCAAACCTCAATAGGAGAACTTTTGAAATTGTATAATCTTTGCAAATGATTGATTTGTGGGTGCTCTTGAATGGCCTCCATAGATGAGTGCAATTGCTACAAACAGAGTAGTTGGAAAGCTTCACAATGCAAATTGACAGAGTTTATTTGCAAACAATTCAGGAGCACAATGAGTTTGCCTTGGAAATTCAGTAGAGTTATTGTATTGTGAATCCAAGAGGATTTGTAAGAGAGCAAGCCTAAAATTTATAGAGGTAGAAGTAGTTTAAAATTAGTTAAACAAGGTTGAATGTTCATACTAAAAATAGCATTGGAGAAAGTTACAGTAGTGCCGAGGCATTTAGGGGCAATGATGGAATTAATTGCAGAAGTTGCATCCAGAAAAGCGGTTGTACATGTAATTCAATTGCCCCCACCTTTCTAGTATTCTAGAAGTGCCGTTAGCTAGGATGAGAATGTGGAGTCCAAGTGGTTGTTAACTGAAATAGATGGAATTATATAACTAAATTTAATTAGTATTTTATTGTGAGGAAATAATTAATCATTTAAATAAATAAATGTATAATTATATTAGCTAGAAGGTGTTAGGAATTAATTTAATTAATTCCAAGAGAATGGTAGAATTAATTTAATTTAATTAATTTAATTGTGAGGAGATAATTAACCATTTAAATAAATACATGTTTAATTATATTAGCTAGGAGGGTATAGGAATTAATTAATTAAATTCCAATGGGTAGGAATATAGCATAGGTAATAGAATTAATTTTAATTAATTCTAAAGGGGAATATTTGAAAGATGAAATTAATTCCAAAGGGGTGTATTGTGGCGAGATAGAATTAATTTAATTAATTCTAATTGGATAGAAGTAGGATAGAAATATGTATGTATTTTTAGGGTGTCTACAAATTGCAGGGAATACTCATATACTGGTGCATTCTTCATTTCATCTACTAGAGTAAAACCTAGCCAGAATATGTATGTTACAATAATGTACATCAAATATGAGGTTATATAGAAAGATCTACTCTGCTAAACATTGACCAATGTTCACTGAAGTTTTCATAGATTATTTCTCCCCAGTTCAGGCTCTGCTTCCATTCATAAATAATGTTTATATAGGGACACATCTAGAAGTGAAAATCATTGGTTGAGGGAAGGCCCATGATCCTAGAAACAAAGTGATTCTATCAGACAAGTCTTCTTTGAAGTCAGCCCTGTACATATTCTTAGGTAGTCTAGATGCCCCTTTCTTTGAAACCTTGAACCAAGATTTAGCTATCATTGTTTTTTATTTGTCTTTATGTTTTTTAAAAAGGTCTCGATCCTATGCCATAATGAGAGCATTGGAATTTTCAACAACATGGGTTCTAAAGGCAAAATTTATACAATTGATGTCTAGTTTAACAATCACTTGAACTTGAGGATCTCTGATTTATTTCAAATCTAGATCAAAACAAGAAGCACATGCTAAAATAATATCTACACATTGAACCAAAATAAGAAAACCAATGGCATGATAAATCCCACTATATTTGATACATTGAGCAATGGGAGTGAGATTTGTACAAGAAATATGGGCCCAAAAGTTGTTGAAATCAATATGTCGAACATCACTATCTCCAATGTTGGGCACTGACGTTTCAAGGGATTAAATATGTTCATAACCCTTGTAATGTTACTTCATGATGACTAGGTTAGTAAATAGACACTCAAAGGCATGAGATTTAATGACAGTTTTGAATAAAAATGGTGTGATAGGGCACAAACCCAATTTGATGCCAAACTCTCATAGGTAGCTTCAAAATTACTCATCTTAGCTGCAAGAAGGAAGGTGCTCCTCTCAGGATCACAGAGAAATTTGAATTTTTGAATTTGGATGGGAAATACCTTAGTTACGTCTAGGAATGGGTTCGTGGCCATGGGAATGAAAAACCCCAGGATTCAACTATAAAATCTCGGCTGTGATGGTAAAAATGAGAACCCTTTTAACCTTTTATATTTTTTCGTTCAAAGTAATGTCGAATATACATAGGGGGTCTTTAGTAAATTGCGAAGAACGAAGTCATTCATGGCACATTTTACCCACTGTACCATTTATATTGTGGTTATGGCAGGGATGCAAAGAACAAAAGGCTTAAGGGAACGAGGGACACAAGGGATGCAGAACTCTGAAATTTCCACAATATGAAGGAAAGGCTTCAGTGTGTGGAAAAGGTGGGCTTGCGGGGAATAGATATTCGGGATGAAAATGGGACACAAGTTATTTGAAAAGCTAACAATTCCACAATATGAAGAAAATCAGGTGAGTGTGGGAGAATCAGGATGGTGACACACACAAGGTCCATGTGACATGGGGACGTGAGTTCTCCAAAAACCCACAACATCCACAATATAAAGAAATACTTAGCCAATTTTGATGAAAAATTTGCGGATGAGTGATGAGTGCGGAGCACACGAGAATGCAGGGAAATGAAGTCCAAGAAGCATAAGGGCTACGAGTTCCAAGATAAGCCGCAAAGTCTATAATATGAAGGATGAATGCAAAGATTGTGTAAGTAAGGAAACTGTGGGAAATAGAAGGATGTGGGGAACCAAGAATCGGATGGAGCAATTCATTGACGAACACAAAACCCGCAACAAAAGACTTAACAAAATGTGGAAAAGGCGGGGATATGGAGAAACTGAGGCCCAAAGGAACTAGGGACATGAGTACTCAGAAAACCCAAGATTTCCGCAAAGCAAAGGAAAATACCCAAACATTCAAAATACTTAAGAGTGATTCACTGTTGGGAATATTTCTCTTCCACAAGACTTCACAAAGGAAAACAATTTTGTCAAAGAAGTCACTTTACCAAATTTTTTTTTTTTTTTGAAAAATTACACACATTTTCTAGGTAAGTGACAACAAACTTAATATATGATGTCCAAAACCTCATTGAAAGAGAGAATATCATCCTTGTAGCAATGTATCCACCACTTGGTATGCATATAAATTATGAGGTAGGAAAAAATTGCATAGAAAAATCACAATGATGATATCTTATTGATTAACCATGTACGAGATATACAAATATATAGCTGAGGCTGTTCCTAAACTTTTGGAAAAAAATCCTACAACAATAATCTATATATGTGGGTTGTTTAAATAATGTACATAACAATAATATTAGAGAAATAATAATATATTAATAATGTACACAATAACAAATGTATTTCCCAACATTCCCCACCTTAGTGCGAACATGGGGAAAAAACCATCTTCAACCAAGCAACATGCCGCTTTGTAGCCTGCACATGGTCTTGATCCTCAAAAATGAAAAATGGGAACTACAACATCCATGAATAGGGGCCCATCAACCTATCCAGGTGAATACATGAATTGGGACCCATCAACTAATTCACATCAACCATCAAGTCAATCTGATCACAAACACTTCCTGCTATAATATCAATGGTACAAATTTCCACATCATCATCATCATCATAGGGGAAACACAAAAAATGAACTGCATACAGGAACAAGGATGCTCATATGTTCTTATTCATCAAACACAAAACAACAAGTGTCACTAAAACAATTTGTGGCCTCTGAGGTGGTGACGAACTCAAGGACATTGATTTTCCTCCTGCCTCTGTTGCCTCCAACCTCCAATAACATGTTGCTAACCCAGCTGGATTTGGATATGAAGCTCAATGATTCCCACATTATTTATTATTCCCCCCCATAATGTGAAATCATTTTATTTTCCAGATGTCGGGTAACACCAAAAATGTGTCTGTAAGGGAATATATATATATATATATATATATAATTTTATATTTTTACAATTTTCAACCCTTGAATTGACATGACAAATATTACTCTTACTTTAATAATGAAAAAAAAAATTTACACTCGAAAATTTATCACATTGACTATGTGATTTTTTTTACAAAATGTGAAGACTTTACAATAACAAGACTTGATGAATTTAATAACAAACTATGATTATATATACCAAACACATGACATTCTAATATAACGTAAGTCTATAATTATAAAATAAGTTAATAAATACCAAAAAACTTAAACTTGACCTACGAACTATAATGAGTAAATTGATTTAAAGGACTAAACTAAAGACAAGACATGCCTCCCAACAAAAAATTATTAGCCGCTCAGGCTATAAAGACTCAAAAGTAAAGATTATAAAAAATGGAATTTGAACTCTAACATAATTAAACTATAAGATATAAACAATTTCCACATACATGGAAGAGGAAGACCATAGACCCATATCACATATGCCTAACACTTCAACAATATTTGCATAGGAGTAGGACAAAACCTGGATGAATGTGAAGGCACCAATTATAAAATATATTAGATCCAACCTTGAACTTGAGATGTATGACAAATTACACACGAAGATCAATAATATAGCATGGTAGAAAAAGAGTAACACTCAAAATACACTTGCGCATAGATCCGAGGATGACGTTTGTTGGAGAAATAATGACACATATCATTACTCAGGCCAACACAAAATATAACACAAAAAGACGGTTAGCAAGATGATAGAGTTAATAAAACGTTTGCATACCAAACCAAGGCCTATCCAAAGATGGAGGGCAGATCACGCAAAACCTAATGGAGATTGATAGACATCTCAAATGGATATGCCTCTACTAATAGAGATGTAAATATGGAGAGGCAGAAAGGATCTTGAATTGGATGCATAGCTAAAGATGTCCTGAATAATTTAGCTATAACTATGAATATGACACTGAGACTAATGCAATGAAGACCGATCCTAGAGAAAGGATTCACTACCTACGTGGATCTATCTCAAAACAAAACACCAGCTACCTCGACTTTGTAAATCTACTTAAAATAATATGATCATCAATCATGGGCGATTAAAGAAACTATGAAACTACCCCCCTTTAATTCTTTCTTATTTAAACCCATATTCTCATAGGTATTCTCGCTTTGATACCAGATGTGAGGTAGGAGAAAATTAAACAGAAAAATCACAGTGACAATATCTTATTGATTAACCATGTAAGAGATATACAAATATATATTTGCTCGGTGTTCCTGAAATTTAGGAAACAACTCCTACAACAATAAGCTTATATATGTGGGTTGTTTAAACAACATATGTAATCATAATATTAGAGAACTAACAATATATTAATAATGTGCACATCAAAAAAATGTATTTCCTAACATTCCCCCCTTAGTGCAAACATGGGAAAAAATATCATCTTCAATCAAGCAGCATACCGCTCTATAGCCTACACATGGTCTCGATCCCCAACACTAAATGTGGGAACTACATCATCCATGAATAGGGCCCCATCAACCTATCTAGGTGAATACATGAATTAGGATCCATCAAACAATTTACATCAACCATCAAGTCAATCTGATCAAGAACACTTCCTGCTATAGTATCAATGGTACAAATTTCCACATCATCATCATCATAGGGGAAACACAAATAATGAACTGCATATAGGAACATGGATGATCATCTATTTTTATTCATCACACACAAAACAACAAGTGTCACTAAAGCAGTTTGAGGCCTTTGAGGTAGTGATGAACTCGAGGATGATGATTGTCCTCCTACCTTCATTGCCTCCAACCTCCAATAACATGCTGCTAACTTAGCCGGATTTGGATGTGAAACTCAATGATTCCCACATTTTTTATTATTCCCCCCCACAATGTGAAATCATATATTTTCTAGACATCAGGTAACACCGAAAATGCGTTCGTAAGGGAATATATTATATATATATATATATATAATATATATATATATATATATATTTCATTGTATATTTTTACAATTTTCAACTCTTGACTTGACTTTGACCATAATTACTCTTACTTTAACAATAACAACAAAATATTTTACACTTGAAAATTAATCACATTGACTATGCGAAAATATTTACAAAAAGTAAAGACTTTACAATAACAAGACTCGATGAATTTAATAACAAATTATGATTATATATACTAAACACATGACATTCTAATATAGTGTAAGACTATAATTAGAAAATAAGTTAATAATACCACAAAACTTAAACTTGACGTGCAGACTATAATGAGTAAATTGATTTAAAGGACTAAACTAAAGACAAGACACACCTCCCAACAAACATTTATTATCCGCTTGGGCTATAAAGACTCAGAAGTAAAGATTATAACAAATGGAATTTGAAATTTAACATAATTAAACTATAAGCTATAAAAAATTTCCACATACATGGCAGAGGAAGACTGTAGACCCATATCACATATTCCTAACAAATCTATAATATTTGCATAGTAGGATCAAGATAAAACTTGGTCGAATGTGAAGCCACCAACTATAAAATATATCAGATCCAACATTGAACTTGAGATGGATGGTATCTTACATGTGGAGATCAATAATATGGCACGGTAGAAAAAGAGTAACACTCACAATACACCTGCGCATAGATATGAGGATGAAGTTTGTTGGAGAAATAATGGAACATATCATTACTTAGGCCAACACATAGATTAGAACACAAAGTTATCAAAAGAAGACAATTATCAAGATGATAGAGTTGATAAAATGTCTGCATACCAAACTGAGATTGATCCAAAGATGGAGGGTAGATCATGCCAAACTTGATGCAGATTGATATATGTCTCAAATGGATACGCCTCTACTAATAGAGAAGTAAATCTAGAGAGGTAGAAAGGAGCTCGAATTGGATGCACAACTGAAGACATCTTGAACAATTTAGCTATAACTATGAATATGACACTGAGACTAATGCAATGAAGACTGATCCTCAAGTAAGGATTCACTGCGTGGATCTATCTAAAAAAACACCAGCTACATTGACTTTTTAAATCTACCTAATATAATATGATCATCAATCAGGGGAGATAAAAGAAACTATGAAACTACCCCCCTTTTTATTCTTTCTTATTTAAACCCCATATTCTCATAGGTATGTTCACTTTGATACCAAATGTGAGGTAGGAGAAAATTGCATAGAAAAATCACAGTGATGATATCTTATTGAATAACCATGTACGGGATATATAAATATATAGTTGAGGCTGTTCCTGAAATTTAGGAAACAACTCCTATAACAATAAGCTATATATGTGGGTTGTTTAAACAACCTATGTAACAACAATATTAGAGAACTAACAATATAAATTAATAATGTACGCACTAAAAAATTTATTTCCTAACAAAATCCTCTCCCCAAGTATTTTCCACCATCCAAATCCCATTCCACATCCAAACGTCCCTGACCTACCAATGACCATGACAATTCTGATATCTCATCCTTTATCAAGCCAAGATTTTTAGTGGATGAGGAAACCACAATATCTTTAAGCTCTAGGTCTCATGATGACCACCTTGTATCATATGCTTTCACCAAAAATATGTTCACCTTCATGAATCATCAAGTAAAATTCCTAGGAATCCTTGAACAAGGTATGTGCAAATCCATTTCCCTTTACCACAACCATGATTGTTCTAGCATAAAATACAAACTATCACTGACAACATCTCCACCAATTATTTTATCAACACTATCATCCCAACCACCAAACCAAATCACAAATCATCTCATTTATTTTAAAATGACCAAACAATCACCAAAATCATGGGAGTTAGCAAGGATATCCCGCCAAGAGACATTTGTTAGGAAATAAGGGATAAAATATGCGGAATAATCCCTTACAAAATCACAATAGTAGAGAATAATATGTAGAAAATATTAAAGATATCAAATAAAAGTGCAGAATAAAATAACACAACACAAAGAGACAATATTTAACACGGTTCACCCAATTTGGGCTACGTCCACCAAGAATCACTTGCTCATAATTTATTATAAGCCACCACTCTCTCAATATAACACCCAAATCTGTTTGGAGCTATGCTCAACAAACTCTACAGAATTCACACCCAAATTCAAAGCACATCTGTAATGTTTTTCATACTTCTATCATATGCATAAAACCATATAAATAGACAACTGCTTAAGTAGTTTTACAAAACTGTGGGTATCAAAACCATGGGAAAAAAACCGTCCCATAAACCTATGGGTCAAAATCACGATCATATGAGAAAATCATGTTTCCCGATATATTGGGCACATTTTAAGGCCCAATTTTTTTTTCAAGGGCTGTGCCCCCGAACCCCTACTACCGAGGGTTGCCGCCCTTAGACCCCTGCTCGAGGCCCGTCCAGGCCCTGAACCCCGGCAAGGATACATGAAAAGTGTACAATACTCTTAGTGTACAGTCTTCAACACTTTCACGCATGAAAATAGGCTCCACAACCTAACAATATCCCACTTGGAGACTAGTTTTCCTCTGAGCAAGCTTCTCAACCCTTCACTAGTTTCCGTGAAGACCAACCAAAGCTAAACACAACTTGAGTTTTTCCCTTGTGACCACCTTGGTCATCATGTCTACAGGATTCTGACTGGTATGGATCTTCTCCAGCTTCAACTTCTCTTCCTCTAAAGTTGTCCTGATGAAATGGTACCTTAACTATATATGCTTCATCCTAGAGTGGAAAGCAGAGTTCTTAGGTAGGTGTATAACACTCTGACTATCACTATGTAGCTTTCCTTCCTCATGCTTATGCCCTAACTCCTCAAGTAATTGTTGTAACCAAATCATTTATTTGCTTGCCTCTGTGGCAGCAACATACTCAGCCTCTGTGGTTGACAAAGCCACCAGCTTATGTAGTCATGAAATCTAGCTCACTGCTGTCCCACCTATAGTGTAAACATAACCTGTCATGATCCTCCTGCTTTCTACATCTCCAACCATATCTGAATCTACATAACCACACAAAGTGGTGTTTGATCCACTATAGCACAAAATTTTCCACATGGTCCCTCTCAAATAATGAAGGATCCAATTTACTGCCTGCCAGTGATCTCTGCTTGGATCACTCAAAAATCTACTCACCACTCCCATTGCATGGGAAATATTAGGCCTGGTACACACCATGTCATACATCAAACTACCAACTACTAATGAGTAAGGTAACTTGGACATTTGGTTTCTCTCCTGCTCTGTCTTGGGACATTACTCCTTTGATAACTTGAAATGGCCTGCCAAAGGAGTCCTAACCGGTTTAGCATCCTGCATATTAAACCTCTCCAAGACTTTCTTAATATAATCTTCCTGAGATAAATTCAGCTTCTGTTCCTTCCTATCCCTAGATATCCTCGTACTAAGGATTTGTTTGGCTGCCCCTAAATCCTTCATAGCAAAGGATTCACTTAGATACTTCTTGAGTATTTTTATTTCCTGCATTTTTTTACCTACATCCAACATGTCATCCACATACAGACACATGATAATATAAAAGCCATCCTCAAATTTCTTTGTATACATGCAATGGTCAGAATGACATCTAATATAACCTTACTTCATCACGAAGCTATCAAATTTCTTATACCATTAACGTGGAGATTGTTTCAAGCCATACAAGCTCTTCTTTAGTTTGCACACCATCTCCTCTTTACCTTTGACCTCATAGCCCTCTGGTTGTTGCATATATAGTTCCTCCTCCAAATCGCCATGGAGAAATGTAGTCTTTACATCAAACTATTCTAAGTGTAAGTCATTTGCTGTAACTATTCCTAGAACAGTTCTAATATAAGTCATTTTTACTACAGAAGAAAAAATCTCATCAAATTCTATACCCTTTTTCTGTGCAAACCCCTTGATGACCAACCGGGCCTTGTATCTTTTCTTGCCTCCTTCCTCTTTGACTCTGAACACCCACTTGTTATGTAATGCTCTTTTGCCTTCAGGTAGCTTCACCAAATCCCATGTTTGGTTCTCCATGAGAGCCTGATGCTCCTCATCCATGGCTTACTCCCACTTCTTCCTGACATCTACTTGCATTGCTTCATCAAAGCTCTCTGGCTCTCCACTATCAGTGAGTAATGAATAATAAAGAGAAGGAGAAAAATGTTCAGGTTCTCTTCTTACCCTAGAAGACCTCCTCAATATAGGAGTTTGGGGTTCCTGTTGAGGAGGTTTCTGAACTGATTCATGTGTCACTTTTCCATCCGGAAGATCCTCTACTACTGCATATTCTTTCTTGGATTCTTCCCTATTTTCCTGTAACTGCTGCTTATACATGATGTTCTCATTAAAGACCACATCCCTAGATCGAATGATTTTCTTGTCCTTAATACTCCAACATTTATATCCAAAGTCATCACCACCATAACCAATGCAAGTACATTTTTCTGACTTATCCTCTAGCTTGGTCCTATCATCCTTGTCTATATGAAAAAACACCTCACATCCAAAGACTCTAAGAAATGAATAATCAAATTTCTTACCATACCAAGCCTCCTCAGGTATGCCTCCATCCAAGGCACTTGAGGGTCCTCTGTTTATCAAGTACATAGCTGTGCTCACCGCTTCTGCCCAAAAAGAAAGAGGCAGTCCTGCATGTAACCTCATGCTCCTAACACGTTCCATTATTGTTTTGTTCATCCTTTCTGATACCCCATTATGCTGCAGATTTCCTGGAACCATTTCTTTCCTGCGGATTCCATTCTTAGAACAGTAATCATCAAATTCATTACTGCAATACTCCCCTCCATTATCTGACCTGAGACATTTTAGCTTAAGACTTGTTTCATTCTCTATTAAGGCTTTCCATTTAACAAAAGTGTCAAATACATCATATTTGTTTCTAATACAATAAACCCAATCTTTCCTTGTTGCATCATCAATAAAAGTAACATAATAAATTGAACCCCCAAGAGATGATACCTGAGCTGGCCCCCACACATTAGAATGCACTAGCTCTAACTTACTCTCTTTCTTTGTAGGTCCAACCTTGAGAAACCTTACTCAAATTTTTCCCCCATATATGCAATCCTCACAGAACTCCAAACATGTTTATGTATATCCAAGCAAATCCTTCTTTATGATCTCCATGCCCTTATGGCTCATATGACTAAGCCTATAGTGCCACAATGTTGTATTGACTTCTGAAGCCACAAGATTACAAACATTAGTGTTATAAGTGGTTAAATACAAGGTTCCAACCTTCTTACCTCTTGCCACCACAAGAGCACCCTTGGTAACCTTCCAAGCGTCTACTGTAAATATCACAGTACAACCATCACTTCCCAACTGCCTTGTCGATATCAAATTTCGTCTTAATGTAGACACATATCTGACATCCTTCAATAGCCAAGTATTCCCATTCTGCATCTTAACCTGAATAGGACCTTTTCCAAATATGCTGCAAGGCTCATCATCACCAAGAAAAACATGCCCAAAATCTCCTTGAACATAATCAACAAAATAATGCTTCTGTGGAGAAGCATGGAAAGAAGCCCCCAAATCTAAAACCCAAGATTCAGTAATATTGTGCAAAGAAAGAATTAAAGCATCCTGACATACATTACCCGTTACCACATTTTCCTCCTTGTTTTCTTCTTGTCCCGAAGCTCCCAACATTCCTTCTTTACATGCCCAGACTTTCCACAGTGCCAACATACTATCTTACTTTTGGATTTTGACCTTGCCTGATTATTTGATTTTCCACGGTTTCCTCTATTCTTCTGTCTCCCTCTAGTTTCTACTGTCAAAGCATTCCCCGAAGTAGAAGATTCACCAGAGCTTTTTATTCACATTTCCTCACTTAGAATCACCCCTACAACCTCCTCAAACTTCAACTTTGAGTTAGCAGGAACCGAGTTGCTTACCGCCATTACCAGGCTATTCCAACTCTCAGGTAAAGAGCACAGAACTAATAAAGCCCTAACTTCTTCATCAAATTCTATTGTAACCGAAGATAGCATATTTACAACTATATTAAAATAATTTAGATGATCTTGTACTAAAAAATTCTCAGACATCTTCATATTAAACAAATTTTTTATTAAAAATCTCTTATTAGAGGCAGAGGGTTTTTCATACAACTTCCCTAATGCATCCATCAGTTCTTTTGTAGTCTTTTCCTTTGAAACATTAAATAATATCGAAGATGCAATACACAACTAGATTGTCCAAAGTGCCTTCCTATCCAACAAATTCCATTCCACATCTGTCATACTTGAGGGTTTGTTCATCTTCTCAGACAACAGAGTATAAAGATCTTTTAAATAAAGGTAGTCTTCCATCTGCATCTTCCAAAGACTGAAATTATACCCATTGAATTTATCAACCCTAGATCTTCCATCATCTGCCATAGCTCCCACTCAAGATAAAACTTTCCCTACAATTCAACACTTCAGCAAACCAAACCAGGCTTTGATACCAATTTTTAGGAAATAAGGGATAAAATATGCAAAATAATCCCTCACAAAATCACAATAGTAGAGACTAATATGCAGAAAATATTAAAGATCTCAAATAAAAGTGCAGAATAAAATAACACAACACAAATAGACATTATTTAGTTAGCTTAGTTAGTTTATTTAGACAAATAACCCCGACGAGGATACATGAAAAGTGTACAATACTCTTAGTGTACAGTCTTCAACACTTTCACACATGAAAACAGGCTCTACAACCTAACAACCTTTGTACATCCTTGTTAAGGTGAACCATGTAGTGATGAATGCTAACCCATTTCCACCAAGATCCATTTCATTCTCCCTTTTCTACAAACCCTTGCTAAATGTCCAACAACATAAAAAGATTCACAAATGAAAATACATGTTCATAGTCTAATGACTATTTTCAGAAGTCTTCGCTAATTTTGAATGAAATCATTTCTAGTAGTTGTACAGAAAAATCCATTTGAATAAAATTTTGAGAAAATTAGTTTAGGAACACATAAATATTTTAAAGTAAGCTGAAATGAACTTTCCTAAAGAGTTTCTAATTGCAAAAAGGCAAGTGTTTCTAGTAATGTAGAGGGAGGTTAGGAAACCTGAACTAGATTGGTGCCACTAAAAAAGAGTGAGCAAAAGGATTAAATTTAGGAAACTAAGGATTTATACAAAAATTATTTTAACCCCAAGAACAAGGATCAAAATGGAAGACTGTTTCTTATTCCTACTCTAAATGAAAAACAACAATGATGTACCCCTTTGCATAAGGGAAAATAAGAATCCTCTCAGTTAGAAATGGTTTCCAATAAGTGGAAAGACAAGAATGCATATTTTCTAAAGAATTCCAAATGTTTTCAAACCTACAGATGATTAATAAAGCTTTATAGTATTCTTCATCCACTAAAATTTACATCAATTTAAAAATTAGGGGTAGATTTGGAGGTCTGAAAGTATGGAAGAGAGTAGGCCATAGGTGAATCCTTTAGGATGGATCTACTAGTATAGGGAAAAACCATCCTTAAAAAATTCCTATCAACAAATTTGGGAAATCCCAAATCAAAACCAACATCTTGCTTCCCATTGAGAAGACATGAGTTAGTGTGGAGAGATCCAAAGTGGAGCCTAAAACTCCCATGATTTTTGAGGAAGAGTCACCCTTTCCACCATAATAAATTATTACTCATTAGAACTGAGACAACTGACAAAAGATATAAATAAGTAGCAAAATTATTTGAATCTAGAAAAAAGTTTGCATTTATGACACTAAGTGTCTTCACATTTCCATGAGAACAAGAATACATTTACATATATGGGTCACCATAGATTGAAAATAGAAATTCTAGTTGGGGATGGGAAGCACATGTACATAAAAGAGAAAGAGGATTAGGAGCAGTGGCCATTATTCATATTATCAAATTCCAATGGGACTTTCATAAAAAAGGTTTGATTAAATAAAGCATTTTACTATACCAAAACTATGAAATGGAGTGGATTAATGGAGGAACACCTTCTCAAAGTGGGATATGGGGGTGGGCTTAGGTTCGTAATGTCTACTGATTGATACACAGTCAGAGTACCCACTACATTCTGCTTGGTCCATATGGAGAAGTACAACCCTACAACAAGGTTTCCCCATGACCACTTATTAAAATTTTCCAATGATCTCAATAAGAATGAAACTTGGGTTGATGATTATAAACTACTTGTAAATAAAAAATAGTCTAATCCCTTTGTCATATATGTCAATTTTGTCATTTTGCAACCCATTTATAGTCAGGCCTTTGTGATGGTTGGTGTGGGGAGCTCCAACCTGAAATACATTTCTCATAGGATATTAAGAACCAAATACACCCAATGGAGGACCATCATGGGTGATCACATATTCCACATATAAAATCCTCAAAGGAGGATAAATGGCTTTACTATAATATCATGTATCGAAAAAGATAATTAATTTTTCTTCGAGTAGTTTAGGTTTATGATTTAATTAATAGAAATTATCATCGCGATGTCCATTGATGTGGTGGAAATTATGTAAAAAAGGTCAGAATTTTTCACGTACAAGCCAATGAGGAGGGAGATGATCATAATATGGTAATCAAATCAAATGCTTATCAAGTAGGATAAGAAAAATATCACGGGGATGATCATAAGATTTATCAAAGTGTAATGGTTTTTTATTAGAAGAAAAAGGCCTTATAGGAGCTTTAGGTCTAGGTGCAATATGATAGTGATTATTACTGTAATGTAGGACTTTAACTAGTCCTAAAGCAGAAGACGAGTCATTCATAATATTAACATCAATATCCATTATATGAGTATAAATATCAACATGTGAGGATACATGAGGGAGAAATTTCTCACTCAAAATACATAACAAAGGCATATATACATGAAAGAGTTGTATGTGTCATAAAGTAATTTATCTTTAAGAGGAAAAATAGGCCATGGAAAAATATAATGTACTTTAAAATCAATGTGCTTATATATTAATTTTTGCATAATTGCGTTACATAATATAATATAATAAAAAATGACTCAAATTTTCCTTCATGTAAGGAACGAAAGTGCTCATAAGTAATTATAGGGCCTTTTTATGTCGATAAATCATATAAAATTATCTTCTTCAAGTTATATAAAGGTGCTCAAAGATTCCTTAGGGAGATGATTAAATCAATGGATCAAAAAACATGTAAGGTTTTTTAGGAAGGATTTTAGTAGCAACCTATCTTTATTATAAGAAGACATAACAAGTCTATAGTAATTAAGGTGAAGATAAAGATCAAAAGTCCCATCAAACAATTGAAACTTAAGAATGCAAATTTTTATATGCAAAGAGGATTGGAATATTTTATGCCTTATGGGGTTGCCGTATATAACATTAGAATGAATATAAGTATTGTAGTATTTAATTTCTAAGGATATAGCATGTACCTTATGGTGTAAGGCACATAAAACATGAATCAATGAAATAAATTCTTGAGGAGTGATACCATTGTTGTTAAGATGATCATTGAGAGGTTGCACTTTGCGATTAAGAGTAGTCATAGGAAAATTATTCCACCAAAAGGATGTATGGTTAAGAGAATGAATATTATACAAATTTGGGGAATTAGTAGCTATAGGTTTGGCCTCAATTAGTGGATATAAAGAGAAATCATTATTAAATGTTGAGTTGTGGAGCTCAATTACTTCATATTAGCATGCAATATCAAACTTGTAGGAAATACAATAACCGACATCCGTTAAGGAGGGACCGACATCGGTCACTTATGACTGGCATTAGTTAGGTAAGGATGGAACGACATTGGTTAGAGCTAACCAGCGTCAGTTACCTGTGCGGGGTGTTTTAATTAACTCATGTGAATTAGATCTAATTTTAGCATTAAAGCAAATCTATTGATTGTAATTGTATGGCTAAGTGCCCTAAGTTTGTATATGCCTATATAAACATGAAAGCTAGGGTTTATAAGTAGAGAATTGAATGAGTTGATGATTATTGTAAGAATAATTGTGAGAGAGAGAATTCTTGGAGAAGAAGTAAAATCTTGAGTGAAAGAAAGTATTATACATCTGAGAGGTGTGGAAGATTGTAGATCTTTAATTGCATATCTTGTCAAAGCTTTGGCTAATAGATTAACTTGTTTCTTGGTGGATGTAGCCCACAATGGGTGAACCATGTTAAATATGGTGTTGATTTATATCTCTTATTTTGTATATTTCTTCTAGTAGAATATATTCTTTTATTGCATGTATGCTAAGATATGATATATAATCTGTACAACCTTGTGCTAACCCTAACAACTGGTACTAGAGCTTTGCTTGAGGGTTTTATGTGTTGACAGATTTACTCACAAATGGTTTTCTGATTGAGTTGGAGCTACATCAATGACATAAGAAAAAAAATACAAGGTAGATAAGTTTGACGACCAAAATTATCAATTATAGAAGATGCAGATTGAGGATTATCTGTAGAAAAGAGATTTGTACTTACCGTTGGATGAAACGACTAGACCTACAAAGATGATTGATGAAGAATGAAAGATTCTTGATAGAAAGGATTTGGGATCTATAAGATTGAGCCTAACAGCATCTGTGGCTTCTAATATTATAGAAGCAACATCTACGATAGAGTTAATGAAATATCTTGCCAATTTATATGAAAAACCTAGTGCTTCAAATAAATTTTATTTAATGAAGAAACTATTTAGTTCTAAGATGCATGAAGGTGGATCTACATCTAGTCATTTGAATGATTTCTGATCTATTGTAAATCAGTTAAAATTGGTTGATATTCAGTTTGATGATGAAGTAAAATCATTTTTATTATTATGTTATTTGCCTAATAATTGGGATAACTTGGTAATGGCTGTTAGTAATACAACATCTGCAAATAATATTTTGAATTTTGATGATTTGGTTAGTATAATATTGAATGAAGAAATTCATAGGAAAACTACAGAGGAATCATCTGGGAATGCTTTGAATGTAGAAAGCAGGGGCAGACAAAAGGAGAGATCCAAGAGTAAGAGTAATGGGAAATCAAAGTCAAGGGACAACAAATTTCAATCCAAAGGTAAGGGAATTACCTGTTGGAAATGTGGAAAGAAACGACATGTAAAGAAAGATTTTTGGTCAAAGGATAAAGAGAACCAACACCCAGATAAAGGTAAAGAGGCAAATAAAGAAGCAAATTTTGTAGTAGAGGTGATGCAAGATGATCTTATTCTTTCTTTGGATAATAGAATAGAATCATGGGTTTTAGATTTAGGAGCTTCTTTCCATGTAACCCCTAATAAGGGTTACTTCATAAATTATGTCCAGGGAAATTTTGGACATGTTTATTTGGGTGATGATGAACCTTGCAGTATTACTGGTAAAGGGGAAGTTCATATAAAATTGCAGAATTGAAATACATGGGTATTGAAAGATGTGAGGCATGTGCTAAACCTCAAGAGGAATATTATTTCTATAGGGAAACTAGGTGAAGTTGGTTACATGGTTACATTCACAACAGACTCTTGAAAAGTCACCAAGGGTGATTTTGTTGTGGTAAGAGGTAAGAAGGTAGGAATGTTATATTTCTCTACCTGTGTTAGTGATTCCTTTTCTGCATTATCTACTTCAGATTCAGATGCATGCATGTGGCATAATCAATTGGGCCATATGAGTCGAAAAGGAATGCATATATTAAAGGCTAATGGTAAGTTACCAGATTTGGAAGATTTAGATCTGAGTTATGTGAGCATTGTGTCTTTGGAAAGTAAAAGAGAGTGAGATTTCTCAAAGTTAGGGCAACTAAGAAGGAGCATAAATTAGATCTTGTACACTTAGAAGTGTGGGGACCAGTCTAGGTAGCTTCTCATGGAGGATCCCAATATTATGTTAATTTCATTGATGATGCTACAAGAAAGGTATGTGTTTATTGTATTAAACATAAATATGATGTTTTTGAGACTTTTAAAAGATGGAAGGCCCTTGTTGAGAATGAATAAAATTCAAAGTTAAAGTGCCTTAAATATGACAATGGTGGTGAATACTTTAGCAATGCTTTCAATGATTATTGTTCAGTGAATGGAATACGTAGATAAAGGAAAGTTCCAAGAACACCACAAGAGAATGGTGTTATAGAAATAATGAACATGGTAATCATGGAACGTGCTAGAAGTATGAGGATACATGTTGGATTTCCCTTGTAGTTTTGGGAAGAAGCAGTTGATACAATAATTTATTTGATTAACTGTGGGCCTTCAAGTTCACTAGATGGAGGAATATCAGAGTAATATTGGACCAGAAAAGAGGTAGATATTTATTTTCTTAAAGTTTTTGGTTCAAAATATTTTTTGCATATTGATAAAGAAAATAGGAAAAAGTTGGATGCAAAATCTAGGAGATGCACTTTCATTGGTTATGGATCTAGTGATTTCGAATTCCATTTTTGGGATTTAGAGAATTCTAAAATTATCAGGAGTCTTGATATTGAATGGATTGAAAAGAGAAACCCAAGGAAGAATTGGTTGAGAAGTTTGTAAAGGAAAATGAACTCTCGGATTTAAAAATAATACCGACAGAGTTACACATTAACTGGTGTCAATTGACCCCTAATTGACATCGGTCAGTTGAACTGATATCATTTATAGAAGAGCCAAACTGACATCGGTTAGTTGAACCGATGTCGGTCACTTTCAGATTTGGATATAATGTCCAGGATGTCCAGAATGAGTCTTCGGTAAACCAAAATTCTGTGAGAAGGTCACAAAGGGTAAGTAAACCTCTAGAAATATTTACACCTTCTCTATTTTATTTATTATTAACTGATAATGGTGAACCAGAAAGTTTTGAAGAAGAAATGTAGGATAAGACCCACGTGCAATGAGAGCATGACATGGATGAGGAGATGGAATCCTTGGAAGAAAACCAGACTTGGGATTTGGTTAAGTTTCCAACATGTAAGAGGACATTGCAGAACAAGTGTGTTTATAGAGTCAAGGAAGAAGAGGGTGGATAGAAAAGATACAAGGCAAGGCTTGTAGTAAAGGGATTTGCACAGAAAGAAGGTATTGACTTTGGTGAAATATTTTCTCCTATTGTAAAGATGAATTCTATTCGTACTGTATTGAGTTTAGTTGTAGTACATGATTTGAATTTAGAGAAACTAGATGTGAAGATGTCTTTTCTTCATGGTGATTTGGATGAAGAGATTTATATACAAAAACCGCTTGAGTATGAAGTCAAGGGTAAGGAGAAATTAGTGTGCATGTTGAAAAAAGCCTATACGGGCTCAAGAAAGCTTCAAGGAAATGGTGCATGATGTTTGATAGTTTTATACATGAGCATGGTCACTTGAGATGTGGATTTGACCATTGTGTTTTTTTCAAGAAGCTTGAAAATGGGAGCTATATTATTTTGTTACTGTATGTGCATGGTATGCTTATTGCAAGATCTAATATGTAGGGCATTGGTGAGATTAAGGGAAACCTAGCTCACACATTTGCTATGAAGGATTTAGGAGTTGCAAAAAGAATCCTTGGCATGTAAATACACAGAGACATGAAGAACAAGAAATTGTATTTGTATCAGGAAGCTTATATCAATAAGGTGTTGGAAAGGTATAAAATGTAATATTCAAAACCTGTAAGTACACCTATAGTTGGACACTTCAAATTGAGCAAAGATCAGTGTCCATAATCACATGAGGAGGTAAAATACATGACACGAGTACCATATACTTCATAATTCGAGAGTCTCACGTATGATATGGTTTGTACTAGACCAGACATTACACAGGAAATGGGAGTTGTGAGTAGATTTATGGCCAATCCAGGTAAAGAACATTAGAAATCAGTCTAATGTATACTCAGGTATTTGAGAGGGACATCTAACATGCAGTTATGCTATGGAGGTTCAGATATTTCTTTATGTGGCTATGTTGATTCTGATATGGCTGGAGATCTGGATAGTAGAAGGAGCACTACTGTATATATTTTCACAGTAGGTGGGACACTAGTTAGCTAGATATATAGATTACAGAAGGCTGTGGCTTTGCCTACTACAGAGGAAGAGTATGTTGCGACTATAGAGGCTAGCAAGGAAATGATATGGATGAGCAGGTTCATGGAAGATTTGGGAAAGGAGCAAGATGATTGCAAATTGTTTAGTGACAGTCAAAGTGTAATTCATTTGGAAAAGAACTCAGTGTTTCATTCAAGAATGAAACACATTAAGTTGAGGTATCACTTCATATGACATGTATTGGAGGATGGGCAACTGAAACTAGAAAATATTCTTACGAGTGAGAACCTTGCGGATATGCTAACAAATCCATTAGAAAAAGAGAAGTTGGAGCTACAATCCACTTCTGTTGGTCTTCAATTTTGAGACTTTAAGAGGAAGAAACAAAGCTAAGAAAAGGATCCAAGAATGACACTGTACAGGTATAGTACAGTAATTTATCTCCAAGTGAAAAATTGTTGAGTTGTGGAGCTCAATTACTTCAGATTAGCATGCAATATCAAACTTTCCGGAAATACAATAACCAACATCAGTTAAGGAGGGATTGACATCGGTCACCTACGATTGGAATCGGTCAGCCAAGGAGGAACCGACATTGGTTAGGGATAACCAGCATCGGTTACCTGTGCATGGGTGTTTTAATTAACTCACGGGAATTACATCTAATTTTGGCATTAAAGAAAATGCATTGATTGTAACTTCATGGCTAAGATCCCTATGTTTGTATATACCTATATAAGCATGAAAGCTAGGGTTTAGAAGTAGAGAATTGAATGAGTTGATGATTATTATGAGAGAGAAAATTCTTGGAGAAGAAGCAAAAGCTTGTGTGAAATAAATTACTGTACATCTAAGAGGTGTGGAAGATTGTAGATCTTCAATTATATATCTTGTCAAATCTTTGAATAATAGATTGGCTTGTTTCTTGGTGGATGTAGCCCACACTAGGTGAACCATGTTAAATCTGGTGTTGATTTCTATCTCTTATTTTGTATATTTCTTCTAGTAGAATATCCACTTATATTGCATGTATGCTTAGATTTGATATATAATATGTACAACCTTGTGCTAACCCCAACATTAAATTCATTTACAATAAGCATAGTAGAATGAGTAGCATTCATTTCAATACATGTAAGACTTGGAAGATTAATATGTTAAATTTTATTGAGAGGCATAGAAGTCACACAAGAATTGTTAACATTATTATTTATAAGAGGCATGGAAGATACATAAATAAATATATCCTCTTTACATTCACAAGAAAGAGAAGAAACAAAAGTAGGAATGTTGTTGTTATATGCATTGGGAAGAGGAGAAGCACAAGTAGGCATATTATCATTACTTTGAATAGTAAGAATAATATTGGTATCAAAATTTATAGGATAATGAGGAGAACATTCATTTGTACATTGAGTTTCATTATCATTTTCTATGTCACTATCAGTAGAATAAGAAATACCATAAATTATTCATTAATAAGAAGAATATGAAAATCATGTGAAACATTGACATCATTAGAAGAGGAATTAATTTCATGCCTTTTGCTTCCCTTTCATGTATTTTATTCATAAATTTGACCCTATCAAGCCATGCCTTGGATTATTCATCTGTATAACTATGGTTTGGAGTTGGGAGCTTACACATTTCCTAGTATGCGTCTCCCACTAAAATGGAAAGCAAGTTCCTAGTTACCATTATTTTCAGCTCTACTTTATTAAACAAACAATTGGTAAGGATATGGATAAACAAATCATAACATGAAAAAGCTTCAGGATTTGAAGAAATAATATGAAAGCTAGAATTCTTAATTGCCTTCAAATCTTCTACATAATCATTTGAATCATCATCACTATTAGATGGAAGGGGAGCCTAATATAATTTTTCAATCTCCCAAAATATGTCACTGTGGTTATTTAACTTACTTCCTAACCACTTAGTGTATTGAGTGTCTCTAATTACAGGGGCCATTTTGATAGAATTTTTCCTCAAAATTTTCTGTTTTATGGTTTCTACTACCTTTATGAAGTTACTTCTTCCTTAAAGTATTTAATACCAGAAAAATAAAAAACTTGACAAAATCTTATGTGAATACCTTGTTTAAACCCTTTCTCTCCTCTCTTTGCTTCTCTATGTTAATGTCTTCATGTTTGTAGTTTTTTTCTGCAATAGATTGCTTTTAAATATTTGGTGTTTTTCTCTTTTTTCTTCTTGTAATTGAAAAATGTTTAATATTTTACTTCATAAATAGAAATATTTAATGGTGTGTAACCATCCAATCTAACTTGTCCTTTGAAAACATCTAATGGTGCTTCAAAAAAAATAACATCATGTTTTTGCTTTTAATTTGTTCCTTAAGTTTGAATGCTGAGTTGTTGACTACACACATAATACAATCATACTCATCCACATCCCCGTGCTCTGGACCCTTTAGAAAAAGTGATGTGCTGATATATTATTAATCATGATCTTGCCATATGTTTAAATCTCTCTTCCTCACACTACACAGCTTCATGCATTAATCTTGATCCCTAGGTGGTGAGGTGGGTGTTTTAGTAATGGGATCTCGCCACGTGTCCTCATCTCACCTTATCGTGTCTCTTGAGTCCACACATTTATGTCCATTGATGCATTGGAATTTAGAAAAATGTGATGAAGCCACACAAGCTACATGTCTTAATATTATTTACCCATGCTTGAGATACTTGAATATTTGATTAAAGTTATGAGGTGTCCTTAACAACATCAGGATGATTCCACTTATAGATACATGATGAAAAGTATGTTTTATTAAATTGTTTATAAATATTTTATATTGTTCGATATATGAGGATTAACGAGGTCACTTCTAGTCCAAGATGAAGGTATGACAAACCCAATTTTCAAATGGAAGTCCCTAGAATAGGCCTAGAAAAGTGACAAAAGTCATCCAATAAATTAAATTTGAATAAATGAGTAATTTTGATGTTTACAGTGAAAGATGTGATGTGCTACTATTGACAAGGTGATGTTTAATGTCCATTACATTCTGGAAGGCATACTGTACTTGAAGGCTGAATATAATTTGTGGGCCACAAAATATTCAAAATATCCATTTTTTCGAGTAAGTGTCATCCTGCATCTTAATTTTTTTCATAAGTAGCATTGTATAAGCCTGCACTTCAGAAAATTTTAATCTTAGGGTTCATGGATGAGGGTTTTAAAAATTCCAAGAATGTCTATCTCCACAAAATCTAAAAATACAAACCCAATCCCATTTTCCAAACTATTTAAAACCTCTGGTTAGACTGATGAATACCATGCTATTTATGATCCTATAATTTGCAGAAGAAGTGCACAACTTAGATATACGTATGAGAATAAGGAAAACATTCCTATGAATCCATTAGGTTGGACAACATGGGGGGTTAGATTGGGACTCATGATATTCCATGAGGTTTTCCCCTGAATTGAATTTGTCATGCTCTGTGCCCGAAATTACAATGAAATATTTTTTTTATTGCAAATGACACCAAAGAATTTTTTGTCCATCATGGAGGAAAATATTGGCTGTGTGATGGGGTTTGAAAGTAAATAAGTAGGAACCCTATGCATAAATGTAGAAACAAATGATAATAATTATTATGCCACCAATCAAAATACAATAGATAATTTTTTACAAAAAATTACATGTGATGGAATGATACCAAAAGGGAGGCCTCCTTATCTAATTTTTATCTTTAAACCATGGGTTAGGGATACCATTTATATGCTATCATTTTTTTGTGGATTTGATAGAGATGAGCAAATGGATTGAAGCCTCCTTGAAATGGTATTCAATATCCATTTTAGTACCCCAATTTTTGCATACATATTTGTTGAGCACATCGAAAAATATATGCATAAACAATTATTAATAATCAAAGAAGGTTTCGACACTAATACCTTTAGGATCATAACCTACTTGTTATATTTATTTCTTTGGAGGTTTTCTAAATGGTTTATGAGAAACAAGCTTATAATTTAGGCCCACAATGTTGTTGAGGGCCAACAAAAAGTGTTATTTCCATTAATTGAGTGGAGCCATAAAATAAAGATGTTTGATAATTGAAGTGAATACAAGCTATTTGTGGAATAATTTTGGTCTCCACTTTATAAAGCAATTACAAGAACTATAATGCCTAGATTTTCTATGACCTAAAGAGATTACATTCAACTGGGATCAGAAAAATAGTTGGTTGAATGGTACTTCATGGAGGAATATATTGTGATAAATTTTTATGGATCATGAGTACACCTTTACAAATTTACAATACATGCAATAGAGAGGGTTTTTGCCTTGGAATATATATGATAGAGGGAAAACACAAATAAACTATATTTTGTTACTTAGTAAAAGAGGAGCTTATTTCCTTCCTTACCAATTTTATGTGGAGGGTTTACATTTGAATGAAAAGCATTCAATATGGCACACAAAATTTTACAATTTTTTAAGTTTTATGTTGAATCTTATTGGTTATATGACATATGTGAGGTGATTAAACCAAGGGTAGTGGTGAACAAGAAATCTACCACTAAAATTTAACATGAAAGTAAACCCTTGCTAGAAAAATTGAAAAATAAAAACTCTTAGGATGGGGTGAAAAGGAAATGGATGAAATTTCTATTGAGAAAGGAATTAGTTTTCAAGAGTTTTCAATAGAAATTTTGGGATTGCATCCATAGAAAGAGGAAGACATGAAAGTCTAGACATATGACAATTTTTATGAAAAATCTGTTAAAAATCCCTCTTCTAGAATATGCCAAAACATCTAGATATTGCTTTTCGAGATAAAAATTGGACAAAGTAAAAATAAATTCCTTTTTGTCTATTAACTGAGACCTAAGCGATCCAAAAGATATTTCAGAGTACAATTATATTATATGAGATGTACTTTTTAGAAGATTGTGGAATGTAGTGCATCACACATGCAAGTAGTGATGATCAAAATGAGGAGGAATTTGAACTACAGACTCCCTCTATAGGGGGATATACCTCATATAAACAAAGTTTGAATGAAATATCAAAATAAACATATACTATAGGGGTAGTTATAATAAAAATATATGGGTTTTACTGGTGGTGGTTTGGGTTCAATAGGACAAGGCATTTGGATGCCACTAAAGGTACATCCTAGATGAGGCTATGATAGGTTAGGCCTTGGAGCTTCAGAGAAAGAACCGATACATACAAGAAACAATAATTTAATGCATTTTTCTTCGAAGTAAAATCCTCATTATATGTTACAGCTAAAAGATTAAAATTTAAGAGGAGTTGGCAGTGAATCTGTTGCTACTATAGGCAGTGGTAGTGATATTAGTAGTTGTCAGGAAGTTCGACAACAATAAATTATTCAAAAGAGGCCAATATAGATAGTTCCTACTTCCTAACAAGGACTTGAGAAGAGGCAAAAGACAAGGACATATACAATTACCATTGCGTAGGGTATCATTTCCTTAAGGCTATTAATTATAGAAGGTAGTGCTACCCATCAAAAAATTTCTAATCCACATGGAAAGTACACTAAAAATTCAATTACTCCTCCATTCAAGTAGTGGATTTATCTACAAGCCTTAGGTTTAGATTACCAAATTCTAGAAATCAGAAAGAGATAAAAGAAACAAGAAGAAAATGCTACATGCTATTGTAACTTTAGATCCTACTATAGTCAAGGTATTTCCTACATATAACCCAGACATATATACCACATAATACATGTATGATGTGCCCAAAGTTAAAAAACCATATGATCAAATGGTTTGTAGTGATTACAAAGTAACCACCCTTCAAATTGATTTTACCAAAATGAAATCGTGTGAAAAAATAAATGTATAAAAAGGGAATAATGATGTGGTATAAACAACATTGCTAAAGATAGAGAGAGAGAAAATAAGTTGAATAATAAAATTAAAAAGTTAGAGGTACACTTGGAAAATGAGAAAGAAAACAAAAAAGTGACAGTTAATAAGACTGATGAGTTGGAGAAGAGGATACAATCATATTCCTTTATGTTTGCGATCATTGCGAATGAACAAGCACATGTGGAACTAGTAGATGTGAAAAAAAAGTCACAAAAAACACAAGTATAGTAGTTTATAATAGAGGCTAGGTGAATTATAAGAGAATGTGAAGGAAGAGAAAGAAAAAGCCAAAAAATGGGAACAAAACCTAGAGGAAGAGAGAAACATCAAGGAAAAATTACAGAAGGAACAAAGAAAACAAAATGAAATAGTATAAAAGGATATGGCGAAATCACAAGAGGAAATATAGTCTTATAACACCAAACTATTTGAATTTTACAAAAAAGACAATGATTAATATAAGGGATAATGTTTGGGGGAAAATAAACCAAAAAATTGATGATTTTATTAGATTTTTTGGATTCATGGATGGTCTGTAAGGAATCTCTAAAAAGCTCCACAAATACATAATTCATAGCAGAAAAGTGATGGCTTTAAGATAAGATACAAGAAGAATTTTTTTGGAAGCTAGCTACAAATTTAATGACATGGAAGTGGCATCCAGAGGAATTAAAATCTAGATTGATGCCTTAATAAAGTCATCATTTATCATTTGGAAGTGCGCGATGCTAGGTGAAACACATGAATTGTTAAATAAGTGTCAAACAATATTATGGGAGATGCATGGAAAGGTACAAGATCTAGCAAAGTTTCATTTGTTAATGCCTTTTGACAAAACACACCAATTCATTAATAAGGATTCATTCCAGAAGAATATGAAGGAAATAATGATGCAAGAGAAGAACGAAATTCTTGAGAAGGTAGATGAGGAAAACTTTTTTAGCTTTTTCAAACCATTGATAACCTTGTTAGTAAGTTTGCATACAACAATAAAAGAAAGCTGAAAGGTATGAGAAAAGTGACACAAAGAATAAACACACAAAATAATAATTTTCATTGCTTTTCACACAATACAGTAGCACTATATATAGGCTTCATTTTACCTATAATATAAGAAACTAATTAACTATTAAATCTTCCTTAACCTATTTACGTGAGTTTAGTCAATAACCGAACAACTCAATTACAAATTATAATGGAGTGCTAATAATTTACCAACATTCCTCCCTTAGTGTGAACACAGTGAAAACCTTCCTTGTACATTCACATGCTCATGATCTGGTGCCTTTCACAAGATATTAAAAAACTCTACTGATGGTTTTACAAATGGTTGACCAAAAATTGAAAATGGTGGTTTTAAAAATCAAGTACAACAAACTAAAAAGTGATGGTTTTGCAAGGGATTTACCACAAACCACAAATAATGGTTTTAGAAGTGGATTACCAACAACCACATCATTATGTGCTAAGGACTATTATCATCTTTGATCAATATCTCACTCCAGGGACTAATATAGGAGATGATGCTGCTCATACACAAATATGAAAGACTTTCATAATGGAAATGGAACATTGGATCATATCCCCCCATCAATGTGAAATGTTCACTTATTCAACAAACCAATTAATCAAGAACACCACATACAAGAACACTGAAATTTGAAGCACACTAAAAAATTGAAGAAACATACTTTGAAAAAAATGCCACCAAACCATCTATGAGGCTCCGTTGTTAGCAATTGATGAGAGGTCGCTGATCGACCTCCAACCTCTGATGCCTCAGTCCCTTGATTGATGTGCTACTAAATCAGCTGGGTTTTATCATGGATCTTAATGTAAAATTTATACCCACAAGATGGAAATCACGTACAAGTGAAAATGCATCCAATTATTGAAAAGTGAGGCAAATTTTTAATTATTTTTGGAGCTTTTTGAAAAGACATGACCATAACTAAAATCACCTATTTGACCTTTATGACAATTAAATTTGAAAATGACGATAAAACAATGTTAAAATGATGAATTTGAAAATTTAACGACACAACAATAACAATGACTTTGAACTTTTGATATTTCTAATAACTCAATTTTTTGACTCTTTTGACTAAACAACTACAACTTCAATGACTATGATTTTTGTTGGCATTGATGTAAAAACCCATTAATGAAAAATAGGATGATGGTGAAGTGTCCAAGGATGTGATTCGGGAGAATCTTCATGATGCTTGAAGAACATGAAGAAATCATAATCAACCTTCTTAAGGCATGCAAACATATACTAGGTGTTTAAACAAGATTCCCTCCATTTATTTAAAGTTTGAATTCTTGAAATGTAATGTAAATTCTCATAGTTACATGAGAGTAGAAGTAGAATTAAGTGTTTAATGGGATATGAGCTGTATTATCATTTATCCTATGTAGGAAGAAGGATTAGTTGTCATAGGATTTGGTGGAGGTCAAATAGGGTTGAATAAACTATGAATAAGCTGTCTTAGCTATTAAAAACAAAATTTTTATTCCTATGTGAAGGTTGAGAGAATATCTCAACAACTAGAAAAGTAAAAAAATCCTATATTAAGGACGAGGATATCCATTGGAGATAAATAGGATTTATTAAATGTTAAAAGGTCAAATTATCATCAAGAGGAAAACAAAAAAATGAATAATTTGCATGGAGTTAATGTTGTGTGTGGGAGTGCAAGAATGATGTGAAAACCAATTTTGTATGACTGGTTTGCTTATGAATAAAGTGAACTTGAATATATCGAGCTTCATTTAGCTTTAAATTATCCTTCATTACTTTTATATTCTATGATTTATAATGTATAGTCCATGATTCAAGGGTTAACAAGTCTGTCTTACATGTTTACTAAGGACTGTGTATGGGGTTATATCAGGAAAACGAACATGAAAACCTCCATATAACAAAATTGCACTAAAAATATTGATTTTTACCTTGAAAAGGAGGGGAAATGGATTACCAAATCAATGAAATCTATTAGAGTTCTTGACTTTAAGATTTAAAATTTTTATATGCAATTGAGTGCTCTCGGCCCTGAACTAGGGAAATGCATATATTTCGTTTTCTCAACTAAAATGAGTCCAAATTTTGATATAATGTACAACCCATTATATAGAAGAGGTGTACAAAATTTCAGATTTATTTGATAGGTGTGAAAAAAGATATAGATAATTTTGTTTTTCCAGGTTAATCAAGGGGCTATTTTGGTGTACATTGGTCCGTATCAAAAGCTATAACTTCTGTAAATTGAATCCAATTGACCTAAAATTTAAATGGAAGGTATTGAGAAATTTTGTGAGAATTGGTTTTAAGGATTTGAGCTGAAAGTGAATATTTTTTCAAGTTATTCATGATAGAAATTTCTAGTTTTTTAGAGATTCTGCAATTACAAAAAGGTGAGCTGGGTAAAATGGGCAAGGTTATGGGTTATGAAAGTTTATGAGAACTTTAAAAAAGATAAAGGATATCTGAAACTAATGGTTTTATGGCATGAAAGACATAAAGGATATCTGAAACTAATGGTTTTATGGCATGAAAGACATTTGTTTGAATTTTAGGTCTTATTCATAGTGAAAAAGGGCTATAAGGATCCTAAGGTAGAGTACGGAGAAACACAATGACGAAAAAATTCTTGATCAAAACAAAATGGTTTCATTTCTTCTAAATGAATGGACAATGCATGGTACAAAGGAATAGAATTGCATGAATGGTTTTGGGGTATGTGATCATACTTTAATGTGTGTAAAGAAGGGTTGGAGACTTATAGTGTTGTGAATCATTGATCCCAAATTGATCAAAATGATAACATGCAATAAAGACACTAGGAAACTACATATATAAGGACTATTATGTTATGGTCTTAAGGGGAAATTCTAACCTACACTCTGAATATGATAGTGAAGAACAATTATGTTGGTCTTATTGATGGTTTAAGATTGTATATATGTTTGAAAAATATCATAAGAGTCAATTAGACCATAAATGTGTGAATTTCCATACAAGAAGTGAACCATTAAGAACTCCCCAACTAGAATTTCCTAAGAAAAAACTCATACGACTATGAACTGAGGATTGATTGCAGAGATATAATAGATGACTACATATGCATGGTTGATGTGGATTTAGAATAGGTTAGAGAGTTGTAATATCTCTATTACAAGTGGAAATTATCACCTTAGTAATCAGAGGGATTTAAAGCTTTGTTTGATGTCTAACAAGAACCATATTGAGAATGAAGCCTTTAACATACATTATGAAGGACTGTGGGTTTATTAGAATGATCACTTGATCAATACCATCAAGCTGAGATAATATGCTATACCAATATGTTCAGTAGATGGATGACATGGATATTCAGATGGTTTCATGATGTCATGAGGCGATTCAATGAGATTGGCTTGTTCTAGCAAGCGTAGTTAGGTGACCTAGCTTTCCTAGGTTATGGTGCATGACGGTTGGAGTTTTTTTGTCACTTGAAAAGTATGGTATCAGAATGGAGAACATGTTTGGGGAGTGTTTTAGCACTCACATGAGTTTCAGGGTATAGGTACAGGTTGAACACCAAGTTTCAGCTGCTCATCTAGACATGGTCTATGTGCTTGGATACATGAGGATGAGATGCAGAGCCATGAAATTTCATGGAGGCATGTAGGGATGTCATACATGTTGTTCCAAGAATGTTAGGACCTTTTAGAGAGGTTTCATGATAATTTACAGTGTTGATTCAGTTGACCCTAGCCAAAACCATGAAAACCCCAAGCGCTAGTCACGTAAATGAGATGGGTTGAGAATATGGAGACCTATTTGAGGTTTGATAATTATTGGATATGGTGCATAGGGGTATCTTAGAGATGTGAGAAATTTTTTGAGTCATTCTGAAGAAAATTTTGTAAGTTATGTTGTTTTTGGTGAAACAAGGTCCAGAAGAAGGTGATTTCTAGCTCGAATTGTAAATTTTGATGCTCACCATGAATTGTTTTCTTTGCATGGGACCTTATAGATTTTAGGGATTATTTTTCATTGAGTTAATAAGGATTCAAAAAAATAATTATGTCATTTCATCATCAGGGTTTTATGAACAAATGTTAAGAAGGTCAAACAACTTTTTTGTGAGCTCAAAACCCTAGCTCAGAAATGGTAGGAGAGATATTGCTTGGTAAGTTCCCATAATTGATTTCTTGTGCTGGTATGATTATTTTATGTTGTATAATACTCATCTATATTTCTAAAAAGGTATGATAGAGCATGTGGTGATGAGTGGACCCCACCTGAAAATGTAAGTTTATGAAGAAGTCCAGTTTGGGACAAGATTGTCTAAAGGAGTTACAAAATAAATTAGTAATTTTTATACAGGAATTTTATTTGATGTAAATTATGGTTTATAGATCATGGTTGTGCTTCTAAATGGAAAAGTGTGCCCTATTTATGAAGACTGGTCATAAGGTAGTTTTGGGGCAGTTTTAAGCAAGTTTTAGAGATGGACTTGGTTGAAGGCCTTCCACTTGGAGTTGGAAGGAAAGGTAAGATGTTATGGAAAGTAGATTTAGATGGATTTAAAATGGTATATATTTTTTTCTTGATGATGAGGTTTGATAGGTCATACCATCTCATTTGTGGAGAAGAAGGTTTCTTGTTTCTCAGACAAGATTTTTTTGCTGAAAGATTGAGGTAGAAGAGCATAAAATGGATTATTTGATGATTTATATCAGTTTGAGAGTGAATAGGGATGAATTTTTTCCTATTTAAGGTATTTTTAGGTCTTGAAAGTTGCAGTAAGGGTGAAAACCAGTTGAGTTTGTAAAACTACTTTTTAGGCAACTCAATTTGGTGAAGAGGAAAGTGGTGTGGTTTGCAAATATGGATGTTTCATGAGCTCTAGAATGCATGGATGTGATATAAAGGTATAGGGGATTCCAATGAGTGGTTACATTCCATATTTGAGTGTGTTTTTGGGTATCTTGAGGCCCAAAGGTGAAGATAGGGTCCTGGAAACATCTATTTTGAGAAGGATATGAGCCTTCTTGAGTAGTTATGATAAATTTGATTAGTGAAAGATAATTAAAGACCATGGATGATGTTTTTATGTCATATTTTACATGTTTGGTGAATTTGGGAGCTTGAATAATCATGGTTATGGTGTTTGTGGTTTTAGCTCATCCAGGTGATGGGGTTTTGAGCTTGTTTTGTGTTAGTTTGGTGCATTTGGGCATGGACGACCTACATGGGTCCAATATGAATGTTTTAATGAATGTATTTGATTTTTTAAGTTTTTTGGTCAAAATTATAATGATGTAGGACCGACCTAATTTATGTTTATGAGTTGGAGTGCATATAAAAGTGAAGTTTGAATTCAAATTTTCACTAGTTAAGAGAGAGGGAAAAAGTGTGACCCAATGTGAGTGATTGTAACAGGTATGAAGGAATTGTTTCAGATCTTAGGAAGTGTTGAAACAGGTTGAAGGAATATTATAGATCATGTGTGAAAGTTTTTGAAGTCAAGACAAGTGAATGAAAGAAGGAGATAAAGAGATTGAGCTGAGGTTTGAATAAGGGTTTGAAGGTGTGTGAGATGAATAGGTGATATCCATCAATTTTTGTAGCAAAAATACATTAGATATATTCATTCAAATGTGGTTGAGTGGGTGTTGATCATCTTAGGGGTTGTAGCCTCCTTGTGGAGTTGGTGCTTCACTAAACTAGGGGTTGGTGCTCCTTCTAGGGTTGGTGCTCTACTAAACTAGGGGTTGGTGCTCCTTGTGAAGTTGGTGCTTCACTAAATAATTTTGATTTATGTAATATAATTAGAAGTTTTAGTGGGTTTTCTTCCCCTTGAGGGTTTCCCACTTATATCTTGTGTTATGGTGTTTCTTTCATGGTTGTGTTGATTTGATTGAATGTTATGCACACATTAATGAATGATTGTAAGGTTTATGGTTTAAGTAAGAAAATATAAAATTGTTAAATTTTTGTAAGGACTGATTCACCCCCCCTCTTATTCCATTTTTCCAACAATTGGTATCAGAGAAGGTCCTTTTGGAGAATTTTGATCACTTGAAAGGATATCCTTAAAGCACAAAAATGGTGAGTCAATAGAGTGAATCTTCTACCAAAAGGCAACCATTATTTGATGGAGTGAACTATGATTTTAGGAGTCTGAGGATGAGGAATCACATCATGTACTTAGGGTTTGATATTTGGAAAGATGTGGAAGATGGTTATATTGTTCTACTACTCCTCCAACGAGTAATGTAGACAAGAAACTATGTAGTGATAATTCAAAGGCTATGAATGCTATCATGTGTGATCTAGGAGAATTTGAGCTTGTGTAAGGTGATGCATTTAAAATCATCTAAGGCTATATGGGAGGAGTCCTATATGAAGGAGAAAGGTAAGAATTCTCCAAATTTTCAGAAATTAGTTTGAAGGTCTTAAGATGAGTGATGATGAGTCCATTAATACATATTTTCTTAGGGTTGACAAGGTTGTCAACACTATGAAAGGGTTAGGAGAAGATGTGAAGGAAGAAGTTGTTGCCAAAAAGGTTTTGAGATCTCTAACACCTAAGTTTGATTCCAAAGTGTTTGTTATTGAAGAGGCCAAGGATTTGAATCTCTTGAAGATGGATGAGTTGCATGGGACTTTGACTTCCTATGAAATGAGGATTGTTGATTCCAAACCAGCCAAGAAAGAGATTGCTTTCAAATCTGAAATGAAGACCAAAAGTAGAAGGCCAAGGATGATGATAATGCTCCTGAAATTGATGATGAAGAACTCTTTGTAATGGTGGCTAGGAGATTGAATGTTGGATCTGGTAAGTACAAAGGTAAACTTCCATTTAAGTGTTTCAATTGTGGTGAAGTAGGTCACTTTTCTTCTAAGTTTCCTCATAGGCATGAAAAGGAAGGTGATGAAGACCATGAGGATGATCATGACAAGAAAAATCATAAGTTTAGTAAAGGTAAGAAGAACTTCAAGAGGTTTGACTATAAGAAGAAGGGAAAAAGAAGTTTTTACACAAAGGAAGAGGCTTTTTTATCTGATGCTAGTAGTGGTGTTTCAGATTCTGATTCTGAATCTGATCATGAAGATGTTGGAGATGAGGTGTTGTTCATGACTAAAGATGCCATGAGATCTACTAGTGGTGGTTCTTCATTATTAGGTGATTTCATATCAGGTTCTTGCAGAGATTCTAAGGAAGAAGAAGATGATGTTGAATATGAACTAGTGTGTATCCAAAATGAGTTAAGGCATGATGAAAATAATAACAAGAAGTTGATAAGATCTTAGATCAAAGGATATGAAGATAAGATTCATGATCTAGAAGAGAAGCACACTAGTTTGAAACAAACAAGCTAAATGAGTCAGTTAGAATGCTAGAAGAAAAGGTAAAGTTCCTAGTCACAAGTTTACAAGACAAAGAGAGAAATGCACCAAATTTGAAGAGGATATAGAGTTTATAAGGGAACAATTGTTATAGGTTGGTAAGAAGACTATGTCCTTTCAGAAATTTGAGAAAAACACCAAGGATCTTGATGATCTTCTTGGAAAACAAAGATCAATAGGTGATAGAGCAGTTTGGGTTTAGTGATGACCTCAAGGGAAAAGAAAAATGCAAGATGATAGTGTTCCAAAAAGAAGGATGAAGAACCAAGTCTCAAGGAAGGAAAGAAGGAGAAATCCACCAAAGACAATGTGAAGACAAAATCCATTAGGAAACCCAATGCTTCAAGGTATGAGAGATCATTTAATGGTTATTGTTTCACTTGTAATGGTTTTGGTCATAGGGCTAAGGAGTGTAGGAGGTTTTCTAGTAATGATCACCCTTGGAGGGATAGTAGGAGTGAGAAAGATAAGAATGTAGTATGTTATAATTGTCATGAGAAAGGACATATTGTTAGATATTTTCTACATGATCCTTCAAGCCAGAGTTGGGGAAATGGAGGCTACTAAGGAAGAAGTAAGGTAGTATGTTTTAGTTGCAACAAGTATGGACATGTTGCTAAGGATTTTATGGGCCTATAAGACAAGGAAAGGAATTTCAAAGTCCTAATATGTAGGCTAGGAGGAAAAAAAATCTTGGGAACCTAGAAGGAATAATGAGGTCTCATCAAGAGCATGTGTTGATACAAATCAAGACATGACTCAGAGATCAGATCAGAAACAAGTAGATGGAGGTGATTTTTGTGTATCCAAGAAGGCTTGGGACCTTTTTAAGTCCTTCTTCTAGATCTATCATGATGATATATGCCTCTACTAGGCTTCTTAGAGGTGTATTGATCCAAATGAAGCATTGAGAAGAGGGGGAGCTAAGTAACTAAAGTATGTTGTAATAAATGAGTCTTTGCATGATGTCAAGGAATGTCAAGGTGTGTCATCAAGTTGTTTAGGTATGTTGTGTAGTCCTACATTTTGTTTGGTTTTCAAGTCAATTGAAAAATTTCTAGTCAAAAGTCTTCTCAAGTTTGTACAATCATGTCTTCAAGCCTTTGTCATTAAAATTGAAGTCTATTAAGGTCTTGTTTTGGTACTTCATGGTGAAGTTATGGTCTACAGTGATTTGTTTCCTTGGTGGAAAACATTAAGTTTGAGTATGAGAATTCTGTTCTGAGTGAAAATGTGTTAAATAAATGGTTAAGTTCAAAGGTTGTTCATGTTATTGTGAGTACTTGCAAAGGTTATATGTCCGTCTACAAGTCTGGGTATAATAGGTATAAGATGCTTTCAAAAGTATGTCATGAGTTATTTGATCTTATATGTTTGATATATTTCCCTGTGTTGTGACTTGGATATGTCAAAGAGTGTGTGCACTTGAAGAAGATGGTATGAAGTGTGTCTAGGTCTATCTTAAACTCAAGAAGAGGTGTGTCTTTGCAAAGAGTTGTCTATGTTCTATCATTATTGGTTAGGTGTCATTGAGTCATGATTATTATGGTGTTAAGAATGATCTTGTTACATAAAGGAGAAATGAAGAAGGAATGAGTCATCAAATATGATGACTTGATCAGACCATCATCTCAAGGAGGATTTGGTAGAGTTCATGAAGGTTGATTGGAGAAAATCAAAGAAGGATACAAGTAAGTGTTGTGGTTTCCTTGCTTCATAATCAAAATATGGGTGCTCAAGACCTTAGAGGGGATTGATACAATGATTTTGGAAAAGTTAGAGAATTGGAAACCATAATTTGTACAACTTGAGTTATTTTTACCCTAACTTGAATTTAGGAAGTCATAACAAGTTGTATGAAGAAAATCCTATGTTGAGAGACTAAATGGAGGATTTTAATGCCAATAATTGGAATCAAAGCATATTCATAATCATATAAATCATATTCAAGAAGAATTCCCAATCAAAAGAAACTGATGACATTCTTAAGGGTAAGTGTATGCACAACTAGTAGACCTAATTGGAGAAGCAATTTATAAAGGAAAGCAGATTTATCATTTGAAGTAGACCCTGGAACTTTAGAGTTCCCTAAAACATGAAAATGGGTGGTGAAATGTGGTCTGTTTGTTTTTTGAAACTTCATGCATGAAAATATATGTGAGAAAATGTACCCAGGTGGGGCTAATAGTCCGTGAAGGTAGAATAAAGAAGTGAAACATAGAAAGAATATATTAATATGAATTTTTGTCATAAAAAGGGTTTTAAGTCATTTAAAGGAGTGTAATGAAGCTTATTAGGATGGAAAGAATGACTTTTAAGTCAAAGCATTATTGGTATGGGCTTACAGTCAGTGTGAAAGGTACTCTAGTTGTGGGATGTTACGTTAGGAGTGCCTATAAAGTGTTTTTGTGTTTGTTGGTCCAAATCTTGAAGTATCCTAAGGAGTGTCCTTGTGTCAATAAGATGGTCTAAGTCACTAGAAGGTCATAATAGAGATCCACTATGCATATACAAGTATGTGAGGTGCAAAAACAACTTATTCATATCTAACTAGGTATAGTAGGTATATGGATGAGAAGATATGGTGCTACATACATACAATAATTAGGTTGAATCTAATTATGGTCTTTTATAAGGATATTTAGATGCCAAAGAGGTTTTCTAGAATATATGTAACTAGTATAGAGGATTAAGAAGTTGACATTTTGCATGGAGATTGCACTACACCAATGCTCTGCATGTCTCTAAGTGAAGAAAATAGTATGCTACAGGTATGATCAAGGTTTAAGAAGGTTTTGATAGAAATATTCAAGCATGAGGAGTGTTAAATTTTTTGTGTTACACTTCAAGCCAATACATAGTTGAGGAACAAGAAATTTGACAAATTTATTGAAATCAAGGCATGATCATATGTGTCAGAGTTGCTTCAATACTACATCAAGTTAGGTTTGTTGAGTTTGTATAAAATTTTGATAATGTTATATGGTGGTACATGTCAAGGATGTTTCCATGGTCCATTCATTTCAAGGAGAAATATTTTTATGTCTAATATGACATAGTAAGTGTATCTTGTATTGTCTTAATTATTGTGTGTAGAATTTGTTTGACTAAGAAAGCGATGAGAAGGTATCTTATAGGTCTAAGTAGATCTATTGGGAAAAGAGAGTTTTTGGTGACATTGATTTAAGTGTCCTAGGTAATCTAAGAGGATTAGAAGGTAACAAGGGTAGAGTTCATGGTGTTTGAAAGCTCAAGTGATTGAGATATGCTTCCAGGTATAACAAATGATCTATGGAATGATTAGCTCATCAGGATAGGGGAGCACATTATTTTTCTCAATTAGGTGTATAAGGTGGATATAAGGATTGTATGGTAGAATGATATGTTTTTAGGTTTAATTCAAGAGGAAATGTGTGATTGATAATAGGAAGTTCATAATAGCATGAAAGGAGAACCAACACACTAAGGAGGAGCTTTAAGGTAGCGTTGAAGTGATTGACATCTCTCCAAGGAAAGAAATCAAGGTAAAAGACAAGTTTTGTGTTTTTATAATAAAGTAGGATGGTATGAGTCCAGGGGAGTCATAAGGAGGTATTTCATAGAGTGATTATAGTTCTAGGGTACTAAGAAGTTTGTCTAAAATGCACTGAAAGATGATCTTAGGGATTTTAGTCCCAAGATTGATGTGAAGACAAGAAAAGGGTATGTCAAGTCAATTGGAGCTTTAAAAGTTGAGATAAGACAAAAATGAGGTAAAACGATGATTATAAGTCCAAAATAATGATTTTTTGGCATGTTCATAAGTAGTATGCATCATTTATAGGTCTATTACAGTGATCAAATGCTTTGAAAAGGTCAAAAACAAAGTTAAAGGAGGTAAGCTTCATTTGCATGCTATGAGGATGAACTCGGTGTTGTTTTCACTCTGAGGAGGAAAAATGATGCTCCAAACCTACTCTTCATGGTTTTTGGTATGTATGAGTTATTGTATATGCTCTTGCCCAAGGGGAGCTCAATTGTTTCAAGATTTGAAAGGTGGTCAAAATCAGGTCAATATGAAGAAAAACAAGTTTGTGAGCTAATTTGATGATTTTGGTTGATGTTTTAACCAAGAGGTGATCCTATGAATATGAGAAAGATGAAGAAAATGAAGGTAAAAGCAAGTATTTTTTCATTAATGTAAAAAAGGGGAGAAGATTAGGTAGTTTTCCATCAATGACAAAGGGGGAGATTGTTGGCATGTTGAGTTCTAGGTGTTTTCATTGATGTAAAAGCTCATTAATGACAAAGAGGATGATGGAGAAGTGTCATAACATGCTTAGTAGGTTGATGACATGGAGATTCAGATGGTTTCATGATGTCATGAGGTGATTTAGTGAGATTGGCTTGGTCTAGCAAGCCTAGTCAGGTGACCTAGCTTGCCTAGGTGATGGTGCATGATGGTTGGAGTTTCTTGGTGGCTTAAGGAGAATTGTATAACTATGGAGAGAATGTTTTGGGAGTGTTTAGGAACTCACATGAGTTTTAGGGTGTAGGTACAGGTTGAAGACCCAGTTTCAGGTGCTCATCTAGAGCCTGGTCTAGGTGCTTGGAGGCATGAGGATGAGTTTCAGAGCCATGTGAGCTCATGGAGTCATGCATGGATAACATAAATATTTTTCCAAGGTATGTTAGGACCTTTAGTAGAGGTTTCATGATGAGTTACAGTGTTGATTCAATTGACCCTAGCCTAAACCATGCAAAACCCCAAGGGCTAGTCATACAAATGAGATGGGTTGAGAAGATGGAGATATATTTGAGATATGATGATGATTGGAGATGGTGAAAATGGGTTTCCTAGAGGTGTGAGAAAAAATTTAAGTCATTCTGAAGAATATTTTGCAAGTTATGTTGTTTTTGGTGAAATAGGGTCCAAAAAGAAGGTGATTTCCAGCTTGAATTGCACCTTCTGATGCTCACCATGAATTGTGTGATTTTAATGGGACCTTGTGTATTTCAGATATTATTTTACATTGAGTTAATAAGGTTTCAAAAAAATAATGAGGTCATTTCATCGTCACATTTTTATGAACGAATGTTAAGAAGGTAAACAACTTTTTGGTGAGTTCAAAACCCTAGCTCAAAAGTGGTAGGAGATATTTTCTTGGTAATTTCCTAGAATTGATTTATTGTGCTAGTATGATGATTTTATGTTGTATAAGACTCCTCTATATTTCCAGAAAGGTATGATAGAGCATGTGGTGATGAGTGGACCCCACCTAAAAATGCAAGTTTTTGAAAGAAGTCTAGTTTGGGAAAAGGTTGTCCAAATGAGTTGCAAAATAAATTGACATTTTTTTAGTATGGGGCTTATAATTTGATGTTCATGATGGTTTCAGATCATGGTTATGATTCTAAATGGAAAAGTGTGCCCTATTTATGAAGACTTCTCATAAGGCAGTTTTGGGCTAGTTTTAAGTAGTTTTCAGAGATGGACTTGGTTGGATGCCTTCCACTTAGATTTGGAAGGAAATGTAAGATTTTATGGAAAGTATGATTTAGAGGAATTTCCAATGGTATAATTTTACGTCTTGATGATGAGGTTTGATAGGTCATCCATTTCAGTTTGTGGAGAAGAAGGTTTCTTGTTTCTTAGGAAAGGATTGCTTTTGTTGAAAGATTGAGGTAGAAGAGGCATGAAATGGATTGGTCGATGCTTTATATAAGTTGGAGAGTGAATAAGGATTCATTTTTTTCCTATTGATGGAATTTATATGTATTGGAAGTGGTTGAAAGGGTATAAACTAGTTGAGTTTGTAAAACTTCTTTTTGGGTATCTTAATTTGGTGAAGAGGAAAGTTGGTGTGGTTTGCACATATGGATGTTTCATGAGATATAGAAATCATGGATGTGATATAAAGGTATAGGGGATTCCAATGAGTGATTACAATCCATATTTGAGATGTTTTGGTGTGTACTTGAGGTCCAAAGGTGAAGACAGGGTCCTGGAAACAACTATTTTTGAGAAGGATATGAGCCTTCTTGAGTGAGTTATGATAAATTTGATTAGTGAAAGATAATTAATAACCAATGGATTCTATTTTTATGTCATATTTTACATGTGTGGTGAATTTTGGATCTTGAATAATCATGGTTATGGTATTTGTGGTTTTAGCTCATCCAGGTGATGGGGTTTTGAGCTTGTTTGGTGCATTTGGGCATGACCAACCTATATAGGTCCAATATGAATGTTTCAATGAATTTATTGGGATTTTTAAAGTTTTTTTGGTTGAAATTATGATGTATGAGTGACCTTCTTTATGTTTATGATTTGGAGTGCATATAAAAGTGAATTTTGAATTTAAATTTGCACTAGTTGTGAGAAAGGGAAAAGTATGACCCAAGAGAGAGTGTGTAACAGGTATTAAAGTATTATTTAAGAGATTAGGAGGTGATAAATAGGTTTAGGAATGTTATAGAATGTGTGTGTAAGGTTTTGAAGTCAAGACAAGTGAAGAAAGAAGGAGAAAAAATGAGCTAAGTGAATGAGGGTTTGAACAAGGGTTTTAAGGTGTGTGAGATGAATAGGTTATATCCATCAATTTTTTACAGTAAAAATACATTCAATATCTTCATCAAAATGTGGTTGAGTGGGTTTTTGATCATCTTAGGGGGTTGTATCCTCCTTGTGGAGTTGGTGCTTCACTAAACAAGGGGTTGTAGGGTTGTTGCTCTACTAAACTAGGGGTTGGTGGTCCTTGTGAAGTTGGTGCTTCAATAAATAATTTTTATTTGTGTAATATAATCAGAAGTTTTAGTGGGTTTTATTCCCCTTGAGGGTTTCTCACTTATATCTTGTGTTATGGCATTTATTTCATGGTTGTGTTCAATTTATTGAAAGTTATGCACACATTAATGAATGGTTATGTTGGTGCTCAATTGTAATATCACCCCTTTGTCATTTAAAATTTCTAGCCTGCCTAGTTAGAAGTATTTTATGTCTCCCTGTATGGATGCGTGAAAAATTTCTCCTTCATTTAGAGGATGTTGTTAGTATTTTCCTTGGGTCATGGATCACATTGATTCTTGGTATTATTTACAGTATTCTCTCCATAGGGAAAAATTTAGTTGTTGGGCATCATCCACAATTGTGTCTCCTCTATAAATCCTGTTCCAACATCTGTGGATACGTGGTACTTTCTGATTGAATGCAGCGTGGTGGGTCTGTTTGATATTTTGATGCATTATGGTGAAGGGCTTAAAAGTATAAGGCAAATACCTAAGACCCGCAAAAGGACACATGGAGGGTCTGCAGTCATTTGAGGATTCACCTCTCATTTTCACATTTGGATTTGTGCTAAGGAGACACGTGGAGGTTTTCGCTGGCTCTACCCATGCTCAGAATTTTCAATGGCTAGTGCAGCTTTGTTAGACCATAGACATGTGGAGAGCGTGTGCTCATTTGAGGTCTCACCTCTGGGTCTTACCTTTGGAATTACGCCAAGGAGACAGGTGGAGGCTTCTGTTGACTCCTCTTTATACTGAGACTTATCAATGGTTGAGGAAAATTTCTTAGGCCTGGAACACGTGGAGGGCCCATGCCTGTTTGGGGACCTGCCCCTAAATTTTACTTTTGAAAGAGCGCCAAAGAGACACGTGGAGGTTTCCACTGGATCTTCCCATACTTAGAATTTTCAAGCATCCGATGCAACTTTCTCGGACCCTAGGCACGTGGCACCTTCTGCTAGTTCTTAAACTTTTTCAACGGCTGGTACAACTTTTTCAGGCCTGAGACACGTGGAGAGCCTGCGCTTGTTTGGGGTCTCGCTTTTGGGCACTAAATCAAAAAGTGCACCGAAGAGACATGTGGAGGCTTTCCCTAGCTCCTCTTTATACTGAGACTTCTTAATGGCTAATGCAACTTTCTTGGACCCAGGGCATGTGGAGAGCCTGCGCTCGTTTGAAGTCCCGCCTCTAGACTTCATCTTTGAAGATGCCTCGAACAGACAAGTGAAAGCTTCTGTTGGAATTTCCCATGCTCCAAATTTTTAGTGACAGGTGTAACTCTCTTGGGTTTTGGGCACGTGTAGGGCCCACACTCATTTGAGGAACCTCCCTTTAGACTTCACCTTTGCAGTTGCACCAAGGAGACATGTGGAGGCTTCCACTAGATCCTCTTTACACTTGGATGACTCAGACTCGCAATGCAGATATGTGATATAATCCATGCAAGGAAACTCATTTCTAAGAGGCACGAATGCAGGTATGTATTCCTCAAGGTGTATTCTCAAAGGTGGAAAAGATTTATTTTCAGATCAAGCCATATGGAGCCACTTGAGAATTATTAAAAAGGGGATTTCTTACACGACAAAATAAAAGAATGATTAAAAATACTATCAAAAGTTATGATATGACATCCCAGTCATAGTTGAGGAATTGAGAAATGTGATCAGTTCAAGATTTATCAACCTAACAACATAAAGTAAGATATTTTCAAGGGAATAAACATGATTAAACTGTATGTTGTAAAGAGGATTATTCTCTTGAAGATTTCAAATTTTGGGGGGAAAATTTGGGATGAGTGAGCGAATGAAATTGTATAAATTCAATGAGATTACTCTTGCATAAGGGGGGTTAAATTTTCTAAGAAATTTTAAGAAAAACCATTTTCTTGAGACACCATCTGAGAAACCTATTTATTTCCCTGTGTTTGTAGATTTAGTCATGTCAAGATGGTTACAAGTATACAACCATTGAAAAGCTCTGAGATTGTTGAAGAAAATTTCCCCTGCTGATGAATCTAGTGAACCTTGAATGAATTTATGTTGATCATGAGCATAATTTTGTTTAATTTTATTTCAGAATGTTTTCAAATAGTTTTTCATGTTCCTGTTACAATATTACATTAGAAATCCCTCTGAATCACACAAGATCTTATCCACATGGTAGTATTGTGGCATTTGAAATTTCGTTATGAGGAGAGCTTTCATCTTGTAATGAAATAAACAATTTAAAATCATTTTATTTCCACTGTGTTGACAAATATTGTTTGTTATCCTATGAGTATATCTTAGGCATGAAGAATCAGGGATTTCCAACGTTTAATTTTGTCTTTAACATGAGCCTTTATGTTGAATTCTTGAAGAGTGTATGAAATCGTGCATCTTTGGGCCTCCATTGACACATACCTTCTGGTTGATGGAATATTTTGGCTATTTTGAAGAATTTTGTCTGTGAGTGTTCCAATATTTGTAAAGGCTCTCAAATATCTAGTATAATCAACTTTATCTTGCTTAACTTCCCACCAAAAAATTCTCAAATGATAAATCCTACATGAACTACCCCTGTTTGTACTGTGTATCCACAAAAATTTAAGAACTTTCATTGCCAAAATGTGTAGAAACAATCAGGTTTCAATTATTGTCTTTAGTAACCTGAACCTTGTCTAGGAAACATCTCCACTCTCTAGTGTGACAACTCATGAGAGTTAGATTGTGTTCTTGTTGATTTGTGTTTCCAGCTTCCTATCCAGATGAGTGTACAAGTAATCAAGAAACATTAAAGAACGTCGAGTATAAAGGGCTTCGTACCTTGGAGATAATGATGGATGATACAGGTGCAAAGTGGATATCAGACTCCTCGGTATGATCCCAGAAAACCTGTAGTTCACATACACTAGAAAAATAATGATTAGAGATTTTATGTGGGGGCTGCCTGACAAAGCATATCCGGGAAGCGTTAACTCCCTCAGTGGCTGTCAACCCCCGTGTGACAAGAATAATAATAAAATAGAGTCCAAAACAGATAACATACAAATTGATGAACAAAAGCACCTAGATGATACTTGTGTGCAGACGGAATTATTGATTCTGATGTGTGCAACATGAACCTCATCACATGAACCTAAATCACGGGTAAAATGTCCTAGAAATTCCATGTGTTATCACCCAGATAGAATAATAATGATATTATAAAATGACTAAAATCTCCCAGCATTCACCTGAATTTTCTAACTTGTTCTTCCTCCCAAATATGGGAAAAAATCCATATTTATAACTTAGATGTGAGGTTAGATTGAGGTTAACAAGTAACCGAGGTTGAGTAGAGTAATCCAAGTTAAGAGACTTGATGTGATCACATGGGGACCACGACTTGAATTATTAGATGGAGTGGGGAGCATGATTGACATGGTGGGTGAGATAAAAGATTCCATTTAAAAAAAGGGTGTCAGAGAGTGTATTAATACTCATGGATTAATAATTTGTGGAAGATGGGGATAATATCAAAAAGTTGAATTATCAAATGGGTCTACATGGAGCCCATTTGATAATTAATCAAATAATGTGAGTAAATAGATAGGATTTCATTTAATTTAAGAAAAAGAGAAGCGAGAATGGAAATAGTGTGAATGTGAGACGACTGAGGGGTGCTATACCCAAAAATAGGTGTCTACATTTGCCCCTTTTTGTTGAGTGGTTTGCGACAACAGGCCATGAGACAAAAACAAAAAGGGTTAGATGAAATATATGTTCGAGGATGGATGAAGACATGACCAAAGGTAAGATTCCCCAGGTAAAAATGGATTGAAATAACAATAAAAAAAGTATGGCGGTGACTCCAATATCACATTAGTAGAGGACAATTACGGTCTTAATGGAGACAGATGACAATGTTCTACAGAATAGTGAGTGGGTGAAGACCACTGCAGTATGGATGTAAACCAAGATGACCAATGGGTCATAGGAAAACATCAAAATATGTGCAACTAAATGCAAAAGATGTGCACAATCCTTTGTCTGCGAGGAATCATGTGAAAAAAAATAAAATAAAATCATACGTCCACAAAAGGGACAAGGATGAAGATAAAGATGCCTCAGCACAGGGCATGGGAAGGACACAAAGTGAGTGATATGTGTTGATAATTGTATGGATGAAAAGGTGCCCCAACATAAGACATAGATAGAATAATCATAAATGTGGACAAGATGAACAGATAGGATAGAAATCTGAGATAAAATGCCATAAGGTGTGATAAATATGATGGTAATCATGTTTCATAGGAAAGATGCATAAGTGTTAGAAAATTAGAAGATAAAAGCAACCCTAATTGTTCAGTAAGTAGGATAAGAAGTCAAGATACTTTTGCGACAAAATCAAAAGCAGAGAAAATATTCATGTAAGAGTAAAAAATCAGATATATGTTGGCCATGTCATGGTATCCTCTAAGAAAAAATTGTCCCAGGAAGATGGGATGAAAGATGTGGATGATAAATGATATAGATAAGAGAAAGCATACATGGTTGGGGTAGAAAAGTCATGGAGGAGGAGAGGGATCAAATAGTAGAGAAGGACAATAAGAGAGGTGAGAAGATAGATGAAAGTACAAAAGAGAGAGAGTGACATTCAATAAGATGGTAGTGGAAAAAGATAAGGGGGAAATAAATAGGTAAGGTATGAGGGACCTAGAGAAAAATAAAATAGAGAAAGAGAGGAGGAGAAGAGGGAAGGAGGAAGTCTAAACAAGAAGAAGACGAGATGAGAAGGGAAAAGAGATTAGAAGGGAAGGTGAATGTACGAAGATATATCATAGTAAAGAAGCAACAAATATAATAAAGAGGAGAAATGGTGGAAGAAAGAAATGATGAAGGACAAAGAAGAAGACAAGAAAATGACAGAGGAAGGGATGAAAGGGATATGGAGATTGAAACAGAGGGAAAGAAAGAATGGATCATGAAAGAGATGACAGAACTGAGAAAGAGAAGTTGTGAAGAATATGAGAGAAGGATGATTGGAGAGATGAATATGTATAATAGGATGGAAAGATGAAGGAGATGAAGAAGATGAAGAAGTTAAAGAAGATGGGGGAGGAGGTAGAATGGAAAAGAGAAAGAAAGGAACTATGAGGAGCTAGGAAGATAGGGGTGGTAGAGAAAGAAGTTTAGTAATGGGGGAAATGAAAATAAGAGGGAAAGAAGAGATGATAGAGCCAAAAAAAGAAGGGAATTGAATATGAAACAGAATGCATGGAAATGCATGTGGATGGTGGGATGATTAAAAATATGGGACAACGTTGGTGAGTCAGGTTATCAATGGAGAAGTAAGATGAAAGTTTGAGGAGAAGAGGAGATGAAGATGATACAAATGAAATGAAAGAAAACCAGGGGTAGAAAGGAGGAGAGGACAACAAAGAAAATGATGCAAAGGTAAGTATGTGATGAAGACAGTAGAGATATTGAAAAAGGAAAAGGGAAGATGAAAAGCCAATACCAGTGGAGGGATGTTAGGAGAAATCCTCTGATAATGATTAGAGGGCACAAAAGAAAAAAGGAAGGAAGAGAAAATGGAGGAGGTAAAAAAGAGTGAACTAGTATTAGTAGAATGGGGAGAAACGAGTTTTAGGAGAATTCCACCAATAATTCTTAGCATGAGAATGGAAGATGATGATGACATAATGTTAGATGAACAATGATAATGATGAGTAAATGTGGTGATAGATATGGGGAAGTATTCTAGAAAATGGACCAGAAAGAGTAAAGAAAGGAGGGCTAACGATATGTAAGAAGATGAAGGCGAGGAGAGAATGTAATGGATGAGGATGTGGATGAAGATGACATAAGTAAAGATGAAGGAACAAGACATAGTAAGAGAGGGTATGAAGTAGTTAAGTTGGATTTTAAATGAGGGATGATGGAGATGATATTTGAGGAAGTTTGAGATATTTTGTGTGAGGAAAAAGAGAAGGGAAGAGGATGTGTTTGTGGGGAATGAAGAAAAAATACGGATGATGGGAATATGAAGGAAAGAGGAAAGGCAAGAAGATAGATCATTCTTAAGAGAGACTCTTAAGTAAGATCACCATGCCGTAGGAATGGTTAAGTAGGATCGTCAAGCTAGAGAAGAAAAAGAATGATGAAAATACTGAGCGGTGTATACCAAAACGGAACAGGAAGTGAAAGGAGGTAATAACAAGGAAACAAAGGAGTGTGACATGAGTGGATGGAGGAATGTATGTAGTGTAGGATGGAGAGTGTAAGGGGAATTCTTAATTAGGATGCCTATGTTGTACGAGTGATGATGTCAGAGCGTTAAGCAGAAGTTATGGAGTAGGAAGATGTTTCTAGCGTTGAATGGAACAGAAAACAATGAAGGAGTTTCTACAGTGGAAGGATCTTAAGAAAGAGTTGCATTGTGATTAAGAAGCCTACATGGAATGGGTGATTAAGTAGGATCGTCAAGCTGAAAGAAGAATGAAAGGGAAATGGAACAATAAAATAGATGGCAGTAAAAGGATATTAAGAGAAAAACACAAAAATAATGGCTCAGGTGGATGACATGTGAAGTATCAAACAAACAATGGAGAAGGACGAAGTGGGTGAGAAGAGCAACGAAGAATGAGATGAGGTGAATTTTAGGAGAAAATTGGGTTGATAAAGAGGGCTAGGAGGAAGGAATGGTCAACAGACATGATCACGAATGAGACCTTGTCCAGAATGACAGGTCTACCTTGAGTAGGGTTTCGGTGCTGTGCGGGGAATTATGTAGATGTGCCAAGCTGGGGATGAAAGGTCTGTGATGATGAAGAAGATGATGTCAATGCCAGATGACAAACAAAAATAAGAGCGATGGAAAATAAAATTGGTGGGTGATTGTAGAGAAGAGAAGGATGATGCGAAAGAATGGATGGAGAAAGATAACATTGGTCATGGTGGAGGATGAGAAGTTGTCAGATAATGAATGCTACTTGAGAGATAATCTCAAGTAGAATTCACAAACCACAATGGAGATCAAGTAGAATTCCCAAACCGAATAGTGTATTAAAGAGAGTGTGTAGAAATAGTAACAGACTTCATATATTTATGGAGGATATTGATAGGGGACATCCTTAAGAGTAAAAACAAATATAGATGCAGATTTAATGATATAAAATTTGATTATAATTGTAATAAAATATGACTTTGATGAGATGGGTAACACATAACCATAACAAGGGCCATGTAAGAAAGTTATGCTTTTAACTGGATAAGAGGTAAACAAGAAAAGGTACTACTCAAAGCATTGCACTTGCAGCCGATAGCAGGTGTTAGTACATAACTAATGAGATTTGATTATATCACAAGACCAAGAGGAAGATATGGATGAAATATTCTCATAATCTTAATGTTGACATGAATGAGGGATTTGAGATGTAACCTGTATGCGGGAAGAAGGTTCTCCAAAGGTGGTGTTCTTAAGTCTATGCCCCAGCTCTAAGAAAGGGAAAGAACAATAATAGAAGAAAGCTGATCAATGCGGGAAGCTTTCTGAATGCCATAACAAAAGAGTAGCCATCCTTTGAGGGTATGGTCTACTATATATACAACATAGATGGCGAGAATGATATCCATCCTTTGAGGGATTGGTCTATTTTAATACATAACGTAGATGACAAGAATAATATAATAGCCGTCCTTTAAGGGATCGGTCTATTTATTTTGATTTTGATTTGATTTTTGATTTGTATACGTATCTTTTTTTTGCATGAACAACTGTCCTTCGAGGGATAAGTCTGTTTTTGGATAACTTTTGACTTTTTTTTTGCATGTATGGATGTTAGCTTGACATGGGGGAGAGCTGGGGATAGCGAAGTAAACCACTTAGGAGGGGATAATGATGGTACAAGAGACACCCTGATACCCTTTACATGACTGTCATAGGAGAATGAGAGGGTGATGGATGTAATGATTACGGGATTATCACCGAATGGGAGAACTTATCCATATTGAATATGCTATAAGTAGAGCCATTGTACTTATATTCAAGGTCATATCAAAGTAGTGATGGTAGACCACATAATTCATATCATTACCATGATAGATGGAAGTGGATAATGGTGGAGACATGGTCTAAAGATAAGACTATACTCATAAGTGTGTGTACTAACAATAGAATGGCCATAAGTGCAATGCATTAAGAGGTTCAATCTCTGGTTTACCATCAGGAGAGGCTAAATGATAAGCCCCAGACCCATACTTATGTGTGATAATATATGGTCTGATCCAGTTGGGAGCAAATTTTCCCCGTTGGCTTCTTTCTAAGGTAGTGACATTTTGATTTTCTTTTAAAACCAAGTCACCTATTTAAAATCACGCTCTTTGATGTGTTTATTATAAGCATGTTGGATACGATCTTGATAGACATGATGGTGCTCAAGAGCAAGAAGGTGATGCTCATCTAATAACTCAAGTTACATTAGATGTTCCTTGAAATAATCTTCATCAGAAATGAAGTTGCGAAGAGACACACATAAAGATGGAATTTGGACTTCAAGGGGAAGAATGGCCTTGGAGCCGTACACCAGAGAAAATGGAGTATCCCTGTGGAAGTGTGAATGCTAGTGTGATAGGCCCATAGAGCAAAGGGAAGTTGGAGATGCCAATTTCATCCTGCTTGGTCAATAGTTTTAGCCAAGATATTTCGAAGAGTTTTATTAGTGGCCTCAGCTTGGCTGTTAGCTTGAGGATAATACGGGGAAGAAAAGCTAAGTTGGATCTTAAATGTATCGCCGATATTTTTAAGGTCCTTGTTTTTAAAGGACTTTCCATTGTCCATAATAAGTTTATGAGGAATGCCAAAGCGGAAAATGATATGTTGATATATAAAATTAATGATTGGGCCAGATTTAGTAGAGGTGAGTGGGATTTCCTCCACCCATTTAGTGAAATACTCAGTAGCAGTGATGATAGAATGATGTTGTTGTGATGAACGGGGATTTATTAGACCAATAAGATCAAGGCCCCACTACGAAAAGGGCCATAAATCTTGGGCAGGCTGTAAAGCCTGGCTAGGAATACGGATAAGATTAGAGTGTTGTTGACATCTTACACACTTATTGACATATTCACAACAATCATGATTTAGAGAAGGCCAATAATAGCCAAGACGAAGAACACGTTTGGCAATAGATAATCCACTAAAATTCCCACCACAAATACCATCGTGGACTTCTTGGATAGCTCTAGAGGCTTCATGGGATTGAAGGCATTGGAGAAGGATACCATCAAACCCGTGCTTGTAAAGAATACCGCCAAGGATTACATAACGAGTAGCACGTTGGATAAAATATCTCTTAGCATTTTTAGAAAAATCAAGGGGAGTAATGGATTTGGATAAATAATCAAAAATTTGTGAATACCAGAGGTCTGACGAATTAGATTCGACCAAATGAATCTGAGATATGTCATAGAATGGTTGTTTACGATGATGTATAATAACCGAAAGCTTGGAATCTTGCATGTTATCCAAGGGATAAAGGCCGTAAGGGACGCCATTGTATCAACAAAATGATTGGTCGAATGTGGGACAAATTGAATAGTGTAAGAATTGAAGGCTTTAAGAAGATGATGAGAAATATCATGATATTGTTGTAAAATATCATTTCTACACTGATACTCTCTAGTGACCTACTTTATTATTAGTTCAGAATCACCAAAAATGTCAAGGATATGAATGCCTAGAAATATAGCAGTTTCTAGTCCTAGTATAAGGGCTTCGTATTCTTCCATATTGTTTGTACATTCAATCTAATTTAAAAGCTAAGGAGATTGGGGAATCCCAGGAGGAATAAGAAAAACTCTTGCCCCTCCGCCTTGCTAGCATTTAGAACCATCGAAGAAAAGAGTCATTTTAAGGGGATCATGATGAAATTGATTGATTGATTCATCTGGGAAGTGATTAGGAGTCTGTGTATTGGAAAGAGGGGCCTCGGCTAATTGATCCGCAATAGCTTGACCCTTAATTGACTTTTGAGGAATGAATGCCAGGTTGAATCATGGCCATGAGAAGGAGCCATCTAGTGATGCAATCATTGTGATATGGATTAGAATGCATTACTTTGAGGGGTTGAAAGTTAGTAACAATATAGGTTTTATGATTAAGAAGATAGTGTCAAAGTTTTGATGCAACAAAGAAAATAGCGCAACATAATTTCTCCACTTCAGAGTATCATGTTTCACAATCATGGAGAGTATGACTGATATAATAAAATGGCCTGTTCACGTCCCTGATTATCACGGTGTGCTAATATAGCTCCTAGAGCATGATCAGTTACAGAAACATATAAATAGAAGGGCTCTCCTTCGCGTGGAGGTGTGAGTACCGGTGGAGATAACAAATATCACTTAAGATCTTCAAAAGCCTTTTGATAGTTTTGGTCCCAATCAAAGGTTATGTCTTTTCAAAGAAGGAGATGAAAGGGCTGACAACGATCAAAAAGTTGTCATATGAAGCGACGAACAAATTGAAGTCAACCTTGAATACTGTGAAGTTGCTTGAGATTGGAAGGAGGAGGCATTTTGAGAATTGCTTTGATTTTTGCGGGGTCAACCTCAATGCCTCTGATAGAGACAATGAAGACAAGGAGTTTTCCAGTAAGAACTCCAAAAACACACTTCGCTGGATTGAGGCGAAGGGAGAAATGAATGAGACGCTCAAAAATTATCTTAAGGACCGAGAGATGGTCACATCTATGTTTAGATTTTACTAAGAGGTCATCAACATAGTCCTCTACAGTTTGATGTAAGAGGTCATGAAAGATATACATCATGGTTCATTGATATGTAGCCCCAACATTCTTTAAACAAAAGGGCATGAAATGATAACAAAAGGTACCCCATGGGGTGATAAAAGATGTCTTGTGCTGATCTTCAGGTGCAATCAGAATTTGATTATAACTAGAAAAACCATCCATTAAAGAGAGCATCTCATGTCCCACTATAAGATCTACAAGTTGGTCAATACTTGGAAGAGCAAAATCATCTTTAGGACATACGAGGTTAAGATCTTGAAAATAAGTACATATATGAAGCTTTCTAGATGCTTTTGTGACGGGTACAATGTTAGAAACCCATTGGGGATAATCAATGTGGAATAATGAAGTTGGCAGATAGGAGACGTTTGAAATTCTTCTTTCACAAGAAGATCTACTCGAGGATGCATTTGACAAAGATTCTATCTAACTAGTTTGGCATTGGGGGATAACAACGATGTTGTGGACAACGATGGAGGGGTCAAGACCTAGCATGTCAAAATATGACCTTGCAAATGCTTGGCTATGTTTGGAAAAAAAATGAAGTGAAGGATTTGAGCTCTTGAGGTGTATAAAGACTAACCTATTTTAAGGATGTGGTCCTCTTGAGGCAGATCCAATAGTAATTTCGATAGTGGATTCATTCAAGAGATTGGATTTTTCTGGCGGATGATTTTTTTGATCTTGAGAACCTTCATGGCTCCCATGTAGGAGAGAATGGAAGTGTCATCATCACATTGAAGAATGTCAATGATAGGGGAATATTCCTCGACCATATGTGGATATTTAAGGGGGAAAAGACCGAGTTTCATTTTTGGCTTGGTAAGTCACTCGGTCTGAGAAAGATGGTGGAAATAAAAAAAAAGTTAGGGGGAATAGGAACCGCATCATCTTGATCCGGATCTGTGAGATAATTTGATGGAGAAAAATCATTATCTGAGCTTGGAAGGATAGTTGGAAGGAGATGAGATATTATTTGAATCTATAGGATAGTTAGAATGGAGAGGAAGTATGTTCTGAATCGGTAATATATTTGGATGGAGAAGAAATGGATGAATCAATATGAATGGGAGAAGATGCAAATGTGTCCGGGAGGGTGTGTATGGTGGGATCGTCGTATCCCAAACCAAAATTTTGGCATGAGTCATGGGGTTGGGAAAAGATATTACCGCGAGGGCCCTATTCATAATGCACCCCAAACCAAACCCCTTCCATGCACAACAATAGAGGAATGTGTGAGTGAAATATGGGTTTACTAAGAAATCCGAAATCACTTGTATATCATTCGGCATGAAAATGATTTTAAGTGTGAGAAGAAGGTTGATCAAGGATGCCATATACTAAATTGGTTTTGAGGGAAGAAGGGCCAAACGAGACAATTTCCCCAACATTTGATTGATACATAGGGGATTTATCAGGGTGGTCGAGATGCAATTGGGAGAAGGAAGGGTATTGAGAGCGAGGAGTTGATATTCCCCTAAAGAAAGATTTTGCGTTATAGTATCAGAAGAATCCGTATGAGGCAAGGTAGATGGAAGTATAGAAGAACTAGTGCATGCATCAGGAGGAAAATTTAGTTTGTAGGTACAAGGACATCTTTAGGTCTGTAAATCATGCAACATGTCTTGGAAGGGGGGGATCTCAGCCGAAAGGGCATAAGTAGTCCCTTCATGTTCATATTTGATACAACGATGAAGAGTAGACAGAACACAATGCATAGCGCGAATCCAAGGACGTCCTAGTAAAAGATTATATTAGAATTATCCTTCAATGATGTAGAAAAGTTTGTGGAGGATTTTATGGATGACACAGATAGGAAGAACAACCATTCCTAATGGGGGAGTGACTAATATCGTTAAAGCTGTGAAGAACGGTAGGAGACTTGGCAACAATGGTATTGGGAAATTTAAGCTGATTAAAGGTATGAGAAGAAATGATATTAATACTGGCACCATTGTCAATCATAGTTTGATAGACACAGGTGTCATTGATATAAAATGTGATGAATAATGGTAGATCATGTTCTTCTTATGGTATCCTAGGGATTTCCAAAATTTCAAATGATACGGTAGCAGATGTTGCGAAGGCATGAGACTAAAGCCGTGAAAGGCTGGGGCTCATCAGAGGATACCAGGATATGTTACAAGACCTCCATAAGAGCTTGTTTATGGTGTGGAGAGCTTTGAATAAGCTCGTAGAGTGATATTTTGATAGGGGCCTAGTGAAGTTGTTTAATAATGGTATGTTTTAATGGGGGAAGGATTCAGGATGGCAGCTAGAACAGATACCTTGGCTTTAGAAGAAGATGAAGGCATTACTACGGGATGATTGGTAGGAGCAATGATGACAACCTTTGACCATGATGGAGGTGCGGAGGCAGCAAGATCCTTATGAGAAGGGATAGCAACATAAGTCTTAGGGGCATGGGTGGTGAGGCGGGAGTCAGAGTTATATGGATTTGAAATGGGTGGTCATATAAACAACGTTGATTACCAGAGGAGGACGATCCTTAGGATCATCCTCTTTTGATAATATGTTGGTGCCATTGTTGGTTATATATTTATTTGGTAGTGGAATATTGATATGATTTCTTAATGAAAAGGATGGTTGAGATGTTTGAATAGATGCATGTTGGGATGTGGAAGTTGATGGAGGAGATGGTAGAATTGGTGTTTTCATCGTTAATATTTTTATTGTTAAAATGATGCATGATGGCTTGGAGAGATTTGCAATGTTTAGTGTCTTGTCCAAGGGCATGGATGAAATGTGTAAACAATATTGGAATTAAACTAGGAAGGCCTTTGCACGTTTGGATTGAAAAATTTAATTGGCGGTAAAGTGATAGCCAAGGCTTGGAGTAGTTGGTGAAACATAGTGGTATAATAACCTGGTGTTATCGACAGAGAACTTTGGAATGATGCATGGGAAGGTGATGTAATAATGGCTTTCGAAATTATTTTGGATTTGGAAAGGGCAGATGAATGTGCTTGATGCGAGATAGTAGTGGAAGACATAGAAACCTTTGAAGTTACTTTAAGATATTGGTTGGAAAAGGGTGGTTGCATTGTTTTAGTGGTAGTATGTGTTGTTGGTGGAGGGAAGGTTCCTAAAATGGAAGATGAAGATGAGGGGTGTTGTCCTAAAATAGAAGGAGAGGATGTGGTTTGTTGGGAGCTTCTATCAGGAATAGTGAGATCTACATTTCAATGAGGATGTGAAGGAGAACACTTGGGAAATGAGGGTCTAGGTCTTGTATATGAATGAGGATTGTTAGAGGGAATGACTAGAATCTCTACAGGAGGAACTGGAGATATTGAATTGGATATTTGTGGGGATTGCACCGATGTGTGAGTATCTAATGGTATAGAAGAAATGCGACAATAATTTGAAATTAAGGAATGCTAGAATGTTTACCAAAAATCATCGAGTAATGACATGGCCATGGAAGAGGGAGGTGAGATAGATGATTGTAAAATAGTAGATGTAGTAGGTGTTGGTAGAAGTGTAGATAGAGGGAGTGGAAGAGAAGCTAAGGATGAGATAATAGGTAGAGGTGGGATAAATTCTGACAAGGTGATTGGATTTAATGGAGTAGATGTAAGGGGTAATGACATAGAAGTGATATTTGTATCTGAGGAGGGGGTTATAGGTGTTGAGGTAGATGTGAGTATACGAAAGGGTACCGTTGTGGGCATGGATGTAACTAATGTTGATGCAGAGATGAATGTTGATGCATTTGTGGATGTAGATAATGTATCAAAGGGGATTACGTAATGGTTGATGAAGAAGGTAAGATTGTGGGGGAAATTGGAATTTTATCACCGACGTGGATAGTGTTTATGGTGTGGGTACTAGGGGTTTGAGATGCACAAGTAGGAGCAGTTTGGTTTTTGGATGTGGGTGTATGATTTGGAAATGGTTGTTTAAAAATATCTAAAGGTTGATTGGATGAGGCATTTGAGTTATCCACTTGAAGTTCTCCTTGATCTATGAGTCTTTGGATAGAATCCTTGAATGTTCAACATTTTTCTATGTCGTGTCCTCGGACTTGATGATACCTGCAATAGTGATCCTCTCGATACCAAACAAGTTGTAGTCTAGATTTGTTAATAGGTTGGATAGGCGGTAGTGTGATTAAGTGTTTTGTTATCAATTTGTCAAAGATGGCACTGTATGATTCTTCTAAGGGAGTATAATTGGGCATTGGCCATGTAAATCGTTATTGAGTTACTATGGTAGATGTCGGGGTAGGAGATGATCTAATAACGACATTGGCAGTTGTCTTTGATTTATCATTTGATATGGATGGTCTGACAAATTCAGTTTTTGGCTTATTGGTCTTTAATTTTAAATGCCCTTGTTCTAAAGCACATGTCTCAAGCTTGCGGGCCATGGTAAAAGCCTCTTCAAAAGTGGGAAATGATTGGATTTGCAAGGTTGATGAGATATTATTAGCGTAAGAGCACGTGAAGAGATTGATGAAATTAGTTTGAGGTAGTGGAAAAGATAATTGATTTATCATATTGCGTGATAGTGCGATGAAATCTGTGATGGATTCATCTTTGAATTGGTAGATGGTATACAGGTCATTGATGGTTATTTTATGTGCAATATTAATGGAGAAATGCTCAAGAAATAATTGTGTAAGCTGAGAAAAAGAAAATATGGAGTACTAGGGAATATTATTATACCACTCTAAGGCAGGACCAACTAAAGACATGGGGAAAGTTCGAAGCTTCAAGTCTTGTTTATGCACAATGAGATAACATGTATGTTTAAATGCTCTGAGATGTTGTTGAGGGTCCTCCTTGCTATTAAACTTGGTGAACTTTGGCAATTCCCAGTGTGGAGGATATGGTTTCATGGGCACGGATGGATGGATGGGTTCATTACATATCTATTTATAATATAATGTGACTTTGGGACCCTAACATAACAGTCTCTAGGTTGGCTAACTAACCTATCAATAATTCATGGGGTCATTAGGAAGTTTCTGTTGAGCAGTGAAAGTGGTGGTTGGACTTGCATATGCATAGGTATCTGAGGGACTTGGTATGGGTGAGTGTAAGATATGTGTGATGGTTGAGGTGGTTGTTGATAGAATGTGTGTTGGTGAGAAACATGGGCATGGTATGATTGTTGAGATTGTGCAGGTTGTGGAAGTAACTGCTGAGTGGGGATGTGGGTATATGCGGGTTGATAGACTAGAAATGACACTGTATGTTGTTAAGGTATTGTTGGAGGAAGTTGAGAAGTGAGGGTATAGACATGTGATGTAGAAGGAATTTTCTATTCGAATAAGGGATTGACACATAGGGTGGTTGAATGAAGGTACCAGTGACCATTGGGGCTGTGTGTACCGGTAGGGAAGGCAGTCACATAGTCATGCTATTGAGGAAGATTGGTAGATGGGCATGACACTGGGTGGTCTGGTGTGCCAATGGTTGGTGGAGGATGATCAGAATCAGTAAGGCCATGGATGAGGCATTTCAGAACCAGAATTATAAGGATAAACTTGCTGAAGTGGTGGGCCATCCAAGGGAGGTGTATGTTATCTTCTTTAAAGGTTTCTGGAGGAGTTTAATGGCTGACACGGATATGAAGACCCATTCCCTAATTGGGGGGAGGTGATCACATCATTAAGTTGCGAAGAACAGTTAGAGACTTGGTAAACAATGGATTGGGAAATTTAACTTGATTAAAGGTAGTGCTAAGAAATGATATTAATACTGGCACCATTTTCAATCATAGTATCAATTGGATGCATGTTTCATTGATATAGGACTGTGATAATGATGTAGATCATGTGCTTCTTGTGGTCTCTTAGGGATTTCTGACTTTCAAAATGATACATTACGCAGAATGTTGTGAAGGTTTGAGATCAAGCCACAAAGGCTAGGCCCTCACAGACGAATACTGGGATTCTGTTGCCAAGACCTCCACAAGAGGCTTTGTTTTTGTGTGGGAAATCTTTGGATAAGTCGTAGAGTGGACATCTTTAAGGAGGGCCTGGGGCCTAGTGAAGTTGTTTACTAATGGTGTGTTTTTTTATGGGAAGGATTCGGGTCAGCTAGAACGATCCCTTGGCTTTTAGAAGAAGATGAAGGTGGTTGTTTTGGGATATGGGTAGAGCAGTGATGACACCCTTTTTGCTGTGAGGAGGAGTGTGGGAGGTAGCAAATCCATTAGGGGAAGGGATAGTGACATCAAGCTCCTAGGGGCCATATACGTTAGGCGGAGTTAAGTTATATGGTATTTAAATGGTCTTATCTGAACAATTTTTATTCAAGAGGAGGAAGCACCTGTATATCCATCCTCATTTTTCTAATATTAATTTTTTGTTTTCATCGTTTTTTTATATCTTTGATTCCTTTTGTGATATTATTTAACTCCCATGTAACATTCTTATTTCGTTCCTTCCACTTTTTCTTCTAATCATTAATTTTTTTGTAACAATACTCCCCTTTTTTTTGGTATGTGGAAGGTGATGGAAGCCGATGGTAGATTGTGTTTGTTCACATTCCTATTTTTCATTGACAAAATGAAATGCACGATAGCTTGGAGAGCTTTGTAATGTTCAGTGTCATGTCTCGGGGCAAATGAAATGTGGCAAACAAGTGATTGTAAATTTAGACCTAATATAATAGTTCCTTGGCTTTTTGCGCTACCCCCCTTTCCTTGGTGGTCCATGCTGCCCGGGCTTTGGAGTCAGTTGGGGTGAACCTAGTGTATCCCACCTGGGTGTTCTCACAGACAGAGACTTTGGAATGGTGCATGGGAATGTATGTAATAATAAAATCGGCTTTCCGAACTTATTTTGGATTGGAAAGGGCAGAGATGGCTTCGATGCGAGATAGTCGTGGAAGACATAAACCTTTGAAGTTATTTAAGATATTGGTTGGAAAAGGGTGGTTGCTTGTTTTAGTGGTAGTATGTGTTGTTGGTGAGGGAAGTTTTCCCAATGGGAAGATGCAGATGAGGGGTGTTGTCCTAAAATAGAAGGAGAGGATGTGGTTTGGTTGGGAGCTTGCTATCAGGAAGGTAGTGAGATCTCATTTCACTGAAGATGTGAAGGGAGAACACTTGGGAATGATGGTCTAGGTCTTGTATATTCCTCAGGCATTGTTCGATGGAATGGCCTAGACCCCATTCTCTACAGGATGAACTGGATATATTGACATTGGATCTTTGTGGGGATTGCCCCCGATGTGTGAGTATCAACCTGGTATAGAAGAAATGTACAATATTTGAAATTAAGGAAGCTAGCAATGGTTTACCAACAATCATCGAGTAATTACATTGCCTTGAAGAGGGAGGTGAGATAGATGCTTGTCCACTCGTAGATGTAGTCGGTGTTGGTCGAAGTTTCACTAGAGGGAATTGGCACCGCGACTCTCCTGGCTCGAGCAAAAATAGGCGGGGGAAGTGCAAAAAGGAAGAAAATAGAGAAGTGGGACTAGGAAAAAAAAGGGGTGGGGGGGGGGCAAATTCTAAAGGTCGCAAAAGCCATTTGTCTGAAAAAATTTCCTGTCGTCGAGAGATGTGAGGTGGTACTGCCCTCGAAGTAGATCTTATGTTCCTCTGCGGATAGGGGGTTATATGTGTTTCGGTTAAGCTTGCCGTATCGCCGCTAAGGGGATGATCCCTTTGGTGATGTGGACCCTGTGAGCAGCTAGTTACCTCGATAAACATAGGGTTGGTCATGGGGGGAAAAGTAGCATTGACTTCCTTATGTCAGGGAGAAGCATTTGTGGATGAGAAATAATGTATCAAAGGGGATTGACGAGAAGGTAATTAATGTTGAACGAATGACGACGGTCATATTGTGGGGAAGGAGTACGGGCCCTTGGTAAACAATTTTTGTTTGTTATCACCGCCGTTGCTAGTGTTTATGTGTGGGTACTAGGGGTTTGAGATGCACAAGTAGGAGCAGTTTGGTTTTTGGATGTGGGTGTTATGATTTGGAAATGGTTTGTTTAAAAAATATCTAAAGGTGATTGGATGAGGCATTTGAGTTATCCACTTGAAGTTCTCCTTGATCTATGAGTCTTTGGATAGAATCCTTGAATGTTCAACATTTTTCTATGTCGTTTTGTCCTCGGGACTTTGATGATACCTGCAATAGTGATCCTCTTCGATACCAAACAAGTTGTAGTCTAGATTTTGTTAATAGGTTGGATAGGCTGGTAGTGTGATTAAAGTGTTTTGTTATCCAATTTGTCAAAGATGGCACTGTATGATTCTTCTAAGGGAGTATAATTGGGCATTGGCCATGTAAATCGTTATTGAGTTACTATGGTAGATGTCGGGGTAGGAGATGATCTATAACGACATTGGCAGTTGTCTTTGATTTATCATTTGATATGGATGGTCTGACAAATTCAGTTTTTGGCTTATTGGTCTTTAATTTTAAATGCCCTTGTTCTAAAGCACATGTCTTCAAGCTTTGCGGGCCATGGTAAAAGCCTCTTCAAAAGTGGGAAATGATTGGATTTGCAAGGTGATTGAGATATTATTAGCGTAAGAAGCACGTGAAGATATTGATTGAAATTAGTTGAGGTAGTGGAAAAGATAATTGATTTATTCATATTGCGTGTGATAGTGCGATGAAATCTGTGATGGATTCATCTTTGAATTGGTAGATGGTATACAGGTCATTGATGGTTATTTTATGGTGCAATATTAATGGAGAAATGCTCAAGAAATAATTGGGTAAGCTTGAGAAAAAGAAAATATGGAGTACTAGGGAATATTATTATACCACTCTAAGGCAGAGGACCACTAAAGACATGGGGAAAGTTCGAAGCTTCAAGTCTTGTTTATGCACAATGAGATAAACATGATATGTTTAAATGCTCTGAGATGTTGTTGAGGGTCCTCCTTGCTATTAAACTGGTGAACTTTGGCAATTCCCAGTGTGGAGGATATGGTTTCATGGGCACGGATGGATGGATGGGTTCATTACACTATCTATTTATAATATAATGTGACTTTGGACCCTAACATAACAGTCTCTAGGTTGGCTAACTAACCTATCAATAATTTCATGGGGTCATTAGGAAGTTTCTGTTGAGCAGTGAAAGGTGGTGGTTGGACTTGCATATGCATAGGTATCTGAGGACTTGGTATGGGTGAGTGTAAGATATGTGTGATGGTTGAGGTGGTTGGTTGATAGAATGTGTGTTGGTGAGAAACATGGGCATGGTATGATTGTTGAGATTGTGCAGGTTTGTGGAAGTAACTGCTGAGTGGGGATGTTGGTTATATGCGGGTTGATAGACAGAAATGAACTGTATGTTGTTAAGGTATTGTTGGAGGAAGTTGAGAAGTGAGGGTATAGACATAGTGATGTAGAAGGAATTTTCTATCGAATAAGGGATTTGACACATAGGGTGGTGTTGAATGAAGAGGTACCAGTGACCATTGGGCATGTTTACTGGTAGGGATGGCAGTCACAATAGTCATGCTGATGTGAGGAAGATTGGATAGAATGGGCATGACTACCTGGGTGGTCTGGTGTGCCAATGGGTTGGTGGAGGATGATGCAGAATCATGTAAGGCCATGGATTGAGGCATTTCAGAACCAGAATTATAAGGATAGACTTGCTGAAGTGGTGGGCCATCCAGAGGGAGGTGTATGTATCTTCTTTAAAGATAGTCTTGAAGGGCCACAGGGTTGACATCAAGAATTTGTTTGAATTCTGGGTCCCCAAGGGGGAAGATGGAATTATCAATAGGATCTGATCTGACAGAGGGCAGAGTGGCTGGCCTAGATGGGATGGAATGTTAGTCTAATGCTGCAGTGTGGGTGAAAGGTATTAAATGAGGTATATTAGTGAGAGAATGGGTGCCTGTGAGTGAGATAGGAAGAAACATGGATGATGAAGTTTCTGACGTAGTGATTGATTGGGATGAAGCACTTTGTGTGGCGAGGTTGTGTTCCATCTTTTTATCAGTGGATGGAGTGATTACAAACATAAAAAGGAAATCACTGTTATATCAACAAAAAAGTGAGGAAAACATTTTTTTTAAAAAAATTAAGAAACGTGTGTAAAAGAATAAAACAATAAAAAAATGAAATGGCTCGAAGAGGACCTAGAAGAAGGTTAATTATGTTTGGTTTCAGGTAAGTTGTGGCTGGGAAATGTATGAAACGGTTCTGTTGGGTGATCAAATCCCAATCAATGAACCAGGTGCAAGGAATTTTTCGATGTGTTGATTAATTTGTGAAATTTTAGGCAGTGTGTGATGATAGGTGTGATGCAAAAAACTAAACCCCTAGTTACACTATATGAGCAAGTAGAATGCTCAGGTTTGTTTTATTCTCAAAATTGAAATATGAAATTCGATGTTGACAATCATCCAAAATACCGACAATACCATGCAGAAAAGAGAAAATAGGGAAAACTGGAGAATACATGTATATCACTTTTCCTTTTTATCTGATAGCAAGTTGAGCCAAGTGTAAGCTTTAAGTGATCTAAAAAGTATATTTTGTCATATCCATGGTAAACGGTGGTTGAAAGTGATAGTCGGTGATTGGGAACATCTCTAGACCTTATGAATGTAGATGAGATCGACGATAGATGATTGATGATGTGGTTTAAGTTTATGATTTTATCTTTGACAACGCAATCCTGTAAAGGAAAGTATGACAATTAGTGGATGTGATCCAAAAGAGATAAAAAGAATAAATAAATTATAATAAACAAATTATTGGAATTAGTCGAATATAAATTAAAGTAGACACTAAACAATGCAATGACTATTATTAAATAATAAAATAAATTAGATACTAAACGATAGACACGACAACGTGATAATCAAATCAATGACACACACTAGATAAATGAAAAACTTATTTTAGAATTGTAAAGATAAATGAATAAGGTAATAACTAAGTTTAGATGATAAACAATGTTATCAAAAATGATGTGAATATGTATTTATTTATTTAACAACTCACTAAAAATCTAAATAAATTTAACTAATATACGTTTACTAATGGTATAAAATATAATTATCTAATAATAATAAAATATAGTTGAAATTCGGATGTTAATAGCTTATACAATGAGGTGAGCCATTTAATCGATGGGATGGAGAAAAGGAAAATCTTATCTGACAGATATACTCCAAACCAGTTGATTGCAATAAAGTGGCTTTTTAGTCGCTATCCCTAAAGCTATGAAATTGATGCTGAGACAGAACCAATGGGGAGATTCCAACACTAAGACCTCGTAAGGTTGCGTAGAAACCTACTATATCCACAGAGAGTAATTATATAAGTGGCATGTTAGGATAAAATATTATTATCCTAATATTAATTATGCATAGTACAATTATTTAATTAATTTTATTAATTAAATAATAATGGTAATAATACAAACCATATTTTTGTTATGTATTGTTATATGGTTTCTAAACCATATTTGTTTCTCACGGATGCTGTTATAGTTTTAACAGTATATTTGTATTTATTCATTTGTGCTTCCTAGATGATATTGGAAGCTTGTGTATTTTGGAATTTGGTTGCACCTGTGCAACTTAATCTCCTGTGTGTATTTAGCTATGCAATATCTATAAATATTGTAGCCCGTTCTCTATAAGTTTGGTTGATTGAGATTAATACAAAATAATCAGGCTTCCACCCTTGTTTCTCAATCTACATTTGGTACCAGAGTGAATTGAAGCTCCTGACAAGGTTGGAGAAGGTTGTAGAAGAAGGAGAATTCGTGGAGAAGAAATCTACAACAAAAGGAGAGCCAGTGCTGCCTCCTGCAGCTTCCCAGAACCCCCATGCAAACCCACAACCTCTTGTTCAGTTCCAAGTGTTTGGAATGTAAATTTGTTTTGCACTGGTGCACTCAGCACCAGGTAAAATTTGCTGCAGGTATTGAAAATAATTAAAAAAAAATTCCCCAATAAGGGTTTTGTCTCTAAATTAGAGAACCATTTAGTCTCTGCTATATTTGGAGGTTTCTTTGCTTGTTTTGGAGGTCTATTGAGCTATTCATCAAGCCCCAGTCGAGTCTTGTCTTGCACAGACCGAACTGAATTTCATGTGCTTGAGGATCGAGTTGTGATCAATACACAGAGCCCAACACTATATCCACGTCAACGTTGACAACATTGTTTTGTTTGGATCATGCCTATAACAGTCTAGTTTTTTATAAACTGAGCGGTGATCGAATTTTCTATGCAATGGCACATTGAAGACACCAAGTGGATTGAGTCTCAGACCTCCCCTCTCTCTGCAAAAACGGCCTCTCCATGTTCTGACCTGCATAAGAAAAAAAAACAATAAAAGAAGGGGGGAAGTGGCTATTTGATGCTCTGCCACAGACCTGCACAAAATAAAAAAAAAGAGGAAAAACAATGAACAAATACATAGGAAAATCGACCTGTGCATTTCAAAAGTAGCTCCAAATACACAAAAATCGATGGCAAACTGAAACATGCGACTAGAAAAAGATATATAAGGTGGCCATAGGAGAATACAAAGGCGTGCAGGTTAAAGAAACACTTCAGATCCGTATTTGGAGCAAAAAGAAAACCCTAAACCGCATCTCACTAGCATGTGCCACGTGGAGCCTCTACAAGTCATTTTTTGTAAAGAGGTGAGTCAAATTTGCCTTTATTTAAATACAATATTGTCCATTTTACATTACAAATGCTTAAGCGGCCAAGTTGGATAGAGGGAAAGCCTTAGAAGTGGGAGGTGCATGGTTCAAATCCCACCCCCAACTTGAATTTCAAATTTGGCAAATTTGTTAGTGGAACCACCAAATTTAGCAATTTTTTTTGAATTTAGTTATAACTAACTAAATTTAGCAGAGAAATCCCTAATTTAGGGTAAATTTATTTTTCTCCCATTCGGCCTGGTTTTTCATTTCAGACATTTTTTGCAAAAGGAGACCCATCTAAAAATTGCATTTTCAGTTATTTTTTTGCAATTTTTAGCATTTTGGGTCGTATTGGGCTCAAGAGGCCACCAGGGCCCGCGAAACAATTTTTTTTACCTGCCAGTCAAATTTTCCAGTTTTTTGAATGTAAATTGTATACTGTTGTATATTGCACTAATTTACAGGTTGCCATAGTCAACTGCAAACTTTGTAACTACTCAAAAACTGGTAGAATTGTAATAAAAAATAATAAAAAATTGGTTCTGTAACACTCATGAGATCCTAGATCTCATTTACAACGTTCGGTATATATGGTGCCTTTGGGAAGCACTTACGGGTAAAGCCGTCGCAACTAATACTGCACTTAACACCTAATATAGCTGCAACAACATCGTATGGGCATCGTCCCTATAAATCGACGGGGAGTAATAAGGTCACAGTGCACACACTATGAACCATCCCATCCGTCTGTGAACGATTGCAAGACATAAATCCAAGATGAGAAATTATCCAAGTATATAGCAAAGTTACGCGTGCGTATGAGGATATTTCTTTGAGCCGGTGTCAATAATCACATAGACCCCATCAGTACTGTCTTAGTACCACGTACTGAATTCTTTCACGTACGTTAACGCCTCTTTCACGTACCACCGGGTATATAGAAAGGGTGAGCTTCTTCCACGTACCGATGGGTATATCGGAAGGGCGCGTATATAGAAAGGTTCGATATATCATACTGATAGTATATAGATTGGGAGACCTAATACCTGGAGTGATAAGAGCCAAACCCTGTCAGTGATCTCTATAAAATGGGCACCAATGCCCCCAAATTTTTTATTTCGGATTCACAATTGCTCAGAGGAAGCAACTATGCTGCATGGAAGACAAAAATAAAGACACAACTTGAGTTTGAAGAGATTTGGTTTGTTGTGAATGGTACTTTGACCAGATTAGCCACTGATACAACACAACAATGGCAGTTTGATAAAGCAGATCAGAAGGCCAAACTCATCATCTTGTTTGGAGTGTCTGATGATGTGCAACCCCACATTTGAGATGCCAAAACAAAAAAAGATGTGTGGGATAAATTGAGTATAGTATATGAGGCCAAGAACAAGAATGTCATACTGAATTTACAGAGTCAGTTACATACACTGAAATTCAAGCAGAATGAGAAAATTGAAGCTTTCTTAAGAAGAGTTACAGAATTAAGGGCTTCACTTCTAGACCTGAGAGAACTAGTCACAGATGATGCTCTTGTTCCCATTTTTCTGAGATCACTCCCCTCTTCTTACCGCATTTTTGTCACAACACTAAATGTGTCAGATACGACAGTTGGTTTTGACAAACTGGTGAACCTATTGCAACAAGAGGAATCAATGTATAATAAGGATGATGAAGAGGAGCAGGCATTGTCTTCACATCAAAAATGGAAAGGAAAAGGTAAAGGAAAACCTAATTCCCATCAGAAGTCCTAACATCAGAATCAGTATCACGGGGACAATCAACAGAAGAAGTAATGTCTTATTTGCAAAAAAGGACATGACTTAAAAGATTTTTGGTATAACACTTATAAGAAAGGTTCATCAAGCAACTCTGGACCACAACAACAACAATCTTACAAGGGACATTCTAACAACTAGCATAGGAAGAAAAAGGGGAACTGGAAAAGAAGACCCCACCAGCAAGGTAATATTGTTGAGCAACAAGAACAGTCAGACAATGAAGAATTCTTGTTCACTGCTCAATCAAGTGAACCATCCACGTTATCTAGTGATGTCTGGTATGTTGATTCGGGAGCCACTCGACACATGGCCGGCCATAGAGACTGGTTTATTTCAATGAGGGACAAGCCATCGAAAAATCATGTTTCGTTGGGAGATGATTCTTCATATACAGTTCAGGGGATTGGAAACATTTCTCTTCCCCTTGGTTCACGCAAATGCAGACTATCAGATGTCCTATATGTCCCTGGGTTGACAAAGAATCTTCTTTCAGTTAGTTAACTCCTAGATCACAACCTGAAAATTGACTTTGATAGTCAATCCAGCAAGAAAACGTGTTTGATTCAAGATAAATCAAGAGGCTCAAAAATAATTGCAAAAGCCTCCAATATGGGACGCATGTTCCAAATTTATTTTGTTCATAGAGATGATCAAGCACTTGTGGCTAAAAATTCCACCTCAGCACAGTTGTGGCATCGGAGATTTGGTCATGTAAGTTTCAAATATCTCGAAACACTTCACTGGAATAATATGGTACATGGGATACCTTCTCTTCAGAAGGATACAGCCAAGTGTCCTCACTGCCTAGCAGGAAAACAACACAGGGCTTCATTCCAAAAGAGTACTTTTTGAGTTCATGGTAAACTTGACCTGGTTCATACCGATCTTTGCGGTTCGATGCAGCCAAGTCATTTTGGGTTCCAGTACTTCATGCTTTGTGTTGATGACTATTCGAGGAAAATGTGGATTTTTTGTCTTTGTAAGAAAAGTGAAGCATTTGAAACCTTCAAAAATTTTAAAGTAGCAATTGAGAAAGAAACTGGTTGTCACATTAGAACTCTCCACTCATATCGAGGGGGGGAATTCACCAGTGATGAGTTCAGAGACTACCTACAAACTCACGGGATTCGTCAAAAAATGCCTCCACACACACCGCAGAAAAATGGTGTTGTTGAGAGAAGAAATCGTACTATCATGGAAATGGTACGATGCATGATCGATGATTCCAGACTTGTAAAGACATTTTGGGTAGAAGCAAAAAAAAATAGCAGTGTATTTGTTGAACAGAGCACCCACAACTGCTCTCGATGGAATAACACCACAAAAAGCATGGTAAAAAAGGAAACCATCCATTACACACCTCAGAGTATTCGGGTGCAAAGAAAACATGCACATACCCAAATAGAACAAAAAGAAATTGGACATGAAGTCACAAAAACTCATCTTCATTGGGTACAATGAAGAGACTCTTGGGTATATATTGATGGATCCTAAGACCAGAAAAATCTACACCAGCAGAGATGTTGAGTTTTTTGAGAAGAAGGAAGTAGAGACTCCTCTGGACGCACATGATGTAGATTTTTCACCTGTTGTAAAAATTGAAACTAATGTTCCCTTAGAAGATGAAAGTGATGATGGGGATGATGGTGTTTCACTCGGAATGTTTCGTTCCTTTTAGAAACAGATAAGGTTAGGGCTAGGAGGAATACCTGTTGAACGTCGAGATGGTGTGCACGTACCGTAGAGAAAGATCAGGTTGACTGCGAAGAACTCCCTTTTGTCTTGGAAGGACTACCTGCAAATAAGAACACAAGACCACATGATTTTGATTAGACAATAAATGAGGGAACTGCCTTGGGCCCATGAAATATAAAACTTCCTTTCGAAGGTGGTCAGTTCCCCTGCTAATATGAATTAACACAAAAGACTGTAAGATATCAATTAAATTGCTTCGTTGAACTAGGTAGGGGAAAGGCTGGTTTTTGGTTATAGTCAGGATAACCGATACCGGTTACTGATAACCAATATCGGTATGGTCCAAGATCTGAAGGTTGGTTGTTTTGTGGGGTGGTTGTGTTGTTTGTAAGGCTGTATATAGGTGATATTAGGAAATAAGGTGATGAGAGGTAGATGAATGATAGTTAGATGCAATGGCACGCTGGGTAGTGGATTCAGGAATGGATTTATGAGGATTGTGATTCAAAAAGCATAAGAAATGTTATAACAGAGGATATGCAAGATGTGATTGGTTTTTGACGAAGATGCAAGTTGATCTCCTTTGCTGCAAACTCTTCTGGTTTTTCCACTCGTCTCTGCTCGGTCAAGTGAAGATCTGGACTCTCTTGATCACTCCCAAATGATCTCTGTTGATTCAAAAATCCTTCGACCCTGATCCAAAATGAAATTCCGATCCTTTGTTTTTGGTTTGGGGAGCCCATTTACAGGGAATCGATGGTGGTTACGTAACCGACGGTGGTCGAGTAGGAACCGGCATCGGTAAGGAAAAAATAGGCTATTTTTAGTAAAATAGCCCACCTTCCCTGCTTTTCTCTCGAGAGATTAGTTGCGGGCTTGGTCAAGTGACTAGAATGTCGGTTTTGGGTGCGAGAAAGGGGTCCTTCATCATGGGTGTAGGTGTAGACCAAGTTTTAGGTCTTAATTAGGTTAGTTTAGGATTAGGGCTAGGTCATGATGAGGTGGCAAAATGAGGTGGTAGGTGAGGTGATGGGGATTTATCAATTACAAGGTTATTAATAAATAATTGTGTAAGGTTTAGGTAATGAGGTTAGGTTGCGAAATGGGATGCGGGTCACAAGGGGTCGTAAGACATGAATTTGGTGTCTACATTAGCCCCTTATTGTCATGTAGCTTGTTTTGTAAAGCTGCACGGACAATAATATGAAGTGGTTTCCCCTGTTAAGGGTTAGGTAATCCCCCTCAAATCTATCACAGATTGAGTGAATGGGAAATCAGGGATAGGGTTGATAAAGGGTAAATGGTGTAGAGGGGATTGTAAGGTGGTGGGGTAGGTCCAAGGAAGCAGACGCATGTTGAAATGCAATAGTACGACTAGGGTACATGATTTGACGAGCAAACCAGCAATGCATAGGAAAAGGTCGATAGTTTATCCAAACAAGGGTGATATAATCCTGGTATCCAAGGCATATGAAGTAGCTCCAGGGTATATAACAGGTAGGGTACAGGAACGTTTAGGCATGTTCGGCAGTACCAAATGGTTGGTTTGGTTGAGAAAAACGTCACGGTCTAGGTCTGGGCAAAGTTGGTTGACAGATCAAGTCAAGGACCCTAATTATGCTAAAACATGAACAAGTGAGCTCGATTGGACAAAAAACTACAGGATGGGTGGATAAGAGTGTATGTTGGTGATGTTGGGTAAGGTATGGAAGTGGTACGGCCTTGGGTCGGGCCAAATGGTTGGGGTGCGGCCTTGGGTTGGGCCGGATGGGTAGGGTTGCGGCCTTGGGTCGGGCCGGAGTAGTTGGTTGCGGCCTTGGGTTAGGCCGGTGAATGTTGGGTAAGGTATGGAAGTGGTATGGCCAAATGGTTGGTTGCGGCCTTGGGTCGGGCCGGAGTAGTTGGTTACAGCCTTGGGTCAGGCCGGTGAAGTCAAAAATGGCTAAAGAGTAATGGAACGTATAGGCGATATGGTAAATAGGCAATGTGGTGGGAAAGAGAAAGTAGTGAATAAGGGCAAAAAGTTGGGTAAAAAGGAAGAAACCGATATCGGTTATCTATAACCGATACCGGTTAGATAACCGATACCGGTTAGATAACCGACACCGGTTCCTTAGGGCACGCTTTGACCGGTATTGGTTCGATGTGGAAAACCTATAAAAAGAAAAATACGGCCGGTCATTGTCACTTGTCTAATTTGAAAATCGATTTGAGTTGTCTGACATGGAGAGTGGAGATTGGAGCATTTGGTGCGTGAGGTGGCGTTATTTGACTGGAGGAGTGAGTTGTTAGCAGGCCCGAGTGAGGAGGAGGCAGTAGGTGATTGGTTGAGGACCCAGAAGAGGACATTTGGAGCCATGGCACAGCCAGGAGGAGCAGGAGGAGCTGGACCAGCTGGACCACCACCACCCATCCCACGACGACGACGTGTCGTCATACCGGTAGGTTTGAAACCCCTTATTGTGTTTATTTGATGTTATTAAGCTAGATGGGGGGTTTGGGTAGGAATTTACATGTTTTAGGAAATAATTAGAAAATGGAAATAATTCGAAAAAGGGAGAGGGTAGATAGGTGAAATAAGCCAAGGCGGCTGGGTGGGTAGATTTTTAGGGTGTTTGGGTGGGTATGTAGGTAGAAAGATGAAAAAATGGAGGTGGGGGGCCGTGCGGGGGTTCGGCTCGGGGAAATTACAGCGACCGATGTCTGTTTCTAAGCAACCGGCATCGGTCGCAAAATTTGCGGGCAGGGTGCTTTGTGTTTGGCTGGTGGCGGTTGGTAGTCGACCGACGTCGGTGGGAAGAGGGCCGCGGTCGGTTATTGGGGACCGGTACCGGTCCGTAGTTTTTTTTTTTTTTGGATTAAGTTATTGTGTTGTGTTGAGTTTGTGGTGGTGAGTTAGGTGTTGTTTGGGTTGGGATGAGGTGTTTTGGGGTGGGTTGTTTTGGGTAGAAGAGGGAGACAAATAGCGTAGAGAATAGGTGGGTAGAGGGGTGTGTTAGAGAGTCGTGGTGTGGCTAGGTGGAGAAGAAAAGTGGGTGTAGAGGGTGGTGGTGTTGTTGTTGTAAAGAGTAGAGCTAATGTTGTGGGTTGGTTTTGCAGGCACGCCAATAGCTGACAATGCGGGACAGGATACCCCTGCTGTTGGTGCGGATGCAACCACATGTGTCCATAGCGCATAGGGCTATCATGCGCGAGGTGGGACTCGGTGGAGTCCAGCGATATAGAGTGATTGATAGAGATCATAGCTTGATGGTTGCCCTCATCGAGAGATGGGATCCGGCAACCAATGTGTTCCATCTCCCGACTAGGGAGATGACTATCACATTGGAGGATGTGTATCGCATCCTTCGACTGGCGATCGAGGGAGAGGCAGTCTTCCAGGTAGATTCTGAGACGGCCATGGACAGCATCCTACAGGTTTTTGGAGATGCAACTGCGCTACTTACCTATCACAGTGCGAGTATCGGGTATGGTGATATGTACCGTGCGCACCGACATGAGACACGGCTTGCCGTGCTGATGATGATCGGGATCACCTGCTTTGCCCTCCCGGACTCAGAGGGAGGCCGCTTTCCATGTGCATTGATGGGGGTGCTGCTTGAGATGGTGGAGGAGCACACCTGTTACGCTTGGGCACCAGTATACCCGGTGCAGTTATACAGGGAGCTATGGGGCTATCGCCGGATGAGGTGATTTGGGATTTGCTCTGCATTTTTACTTCACTGTTGGGCATATGAGCACATCATATGCATCAGACCAGTAGGGTTACCTCAGCAGCTAGGGCCACAGGTCATATACAGATACGACTTTCAGAGGTGGTTGGGGGTCGTGGGGCAGCCACGAGCAGTGGTTGCAGGGCGGGATGTCGCCTATTATAGACATTTGTTAGAGGGCCTGATAGCGGTAGATATTGTATGGAGACCTTACAGAGGTCATCACCCTCGCAGAGGAGCCCGCTTACAGTTGCGCCTGATCTAGTACACATTCTGGATAGCAGGACGGAGGCCGGGAGAGTACGAGAGGATACCCCTAGAGAGGGTACGCAGGCAGATGGGGCTGCGACAGGACGAGCCACCTCCCTTCCCTCAGTAAAGGAGGGATGATGTAGAGGCCCCACTGCCTGCACCACAGCCCTTGGACCCAGATTGGGTTGCTGAGAGGCCAGCAGGTGATGGTGTAGATGATGCTGGTTGTACGGGAGCATACATGGTGTGGTGGGCTGGTTAGAGAGCAGCTAGGATAGCACCGCCTGCATAGCTAGACTTGGCAGCGGTGACAGCAGAGCGAGATCAGCTCAGGGGCCAGGTACAATTATTACAGGGGCAGCTTGCTGCTGCATAGGCACAGATAGGTGTTTTACAGGGGCAGCTAGCCCAGGCTCAGGTACAGGCACATGTACCACCACCAGCAGTGGTACAGCCACAGCCCTAGGCACAGGTACAGGTACCACCACCAGCAGCGGCACAGCCATAGCCCCAGGCACAGGCACAGATACCACCACGGCCACAGGCACCACCAGTGGCACCATCACAGGCACAGGGGGCACTGGTAGTAGGAGTCCGGGGACCAGCCCCAGCACCTATGGTGGCACGGGACAGATATATGGAGGCGAGAGCGGAGGCCCGGTACTATCAAGATGTTCTTGATGGTACCGGAGCTGATTATCAGCCATATGCAGCTTATAGAGCAGAGACCTCCCATAGTCAGAGATCGCAGGGAGGTGCAGCCACAGCCGGCGTGTCTGTTACAGGCAGGAGGTGAGAGGCACCACAGGGACCAGCAGGGAGAGGTGCTGAGGGCGGTGGGGAGAGCTGAGGGATCCCTGCATTGTTTTTGTATATGGACATGGGCATCGGTCTGTACACCAGTTGTGTTGATAGAGGCCTGCGTGCCTACATTTATTCATTTATTGTATACCGGCCTGCGAGCCGAGTACCGGTTGTATAGTTGATACCGGCTTGCGAGCCGAGTATATTTTTGATATGAGGGACAGGCCTGCGAGCCGAGTCGAGGTTATTGAAATTTATTACGGCCTGCGTGCCGGCTTTGTTGTTGTATTATGAGATCACAGAGGCCCCGATGCAGGGTACGTTGTATATTTGAAACCTTGTATATATATATATATATATATATATATAGATATGATGATTTGACCCACATGCTGTGTTCAAAATGTTTTTGAGTATTTCGTCAATGGTTTGTGATATAGGTTGTATGATGAGTTTAATTGACATGTTGATATATTGATGATGTTGATGTCTTTTACACGTATATATGAACGACATATTATATGATGAAATGTGGCATGTTTTGTTGCTGGTTTGGTGACATTGTTATATATGTATCTGATGAGTTAGATCCAAATGGTGTATAGATTGATAGTTTTTTGATATCCTGAGATGATGGCATGTTTGTTTTGGTAATGTAGATAGATGATATGGATGAAATCGTAATGAGAAGTGGATTGGATGGACAAATATGGATAATGGTGTTGGTATGCAGGAAAAGAGGCGGGCACGATAAAAAATTAGGTAGAAAATGAAGAAAAGAACTATGTTTCAAAAAGGCAGGTGTGTAACCGATATCGGTTAGGTAACCAACGGCGGTAGTTAGTAGACCGATATCGGTTGTGTTACCGATACCGGTTATTTAGGTATGAACTTTTCTAAAAATAGAAAAGCTAGGGTGGCAACTTAAGTTCTAATTTTGAGAGCCATGCAAGAGGTTAAATACGCGAACGTGACGCTTTTTGACGACTGAGACAGGTAATTGCATGAGAGATTTGAGTGATAAGGAGAAAAGAGACAGGGAAAGTGAATGTGTTCTAAGATTTAGAAGGCAGAAAGGTGAATTTGAAAAGGGTGGTGATCATGGCAGAACGAGGAGAAGCATCCAACAGGCAGGGACGAGAGGGAAGACAAGTGCCACCTCAAGCTACTGCAACTCAAGAGGTAAACGTTTTGGTTGTGATTTGATTACTGCATGTTTTGTGAATAAGATGGGGGAGAGTAGGTGGGTAGATATGAGAAAGAA
>CM034147.1:878539062-878597130 GCA_019776745.2 Taxus chinensis
ATTGTATTGGAACTCTCCCTCACGAATAGAAGAGTTCGGGTTTAGCGACGTGGTACTTACACGCATTTTAAGGATCACGGTGCTAAGTAGAGAGTATAGCATCATTGAATGATCGCAACATGATGGGATTGGCACACATGCAACTAGAAGGGATATTCATTTGTTGGAAGGCTTTGAAGAGATGATGTTTAGGCTGGTGCCCCCGTCAATCATAACACGACGTACCCGGATATCCCGAACGTACGATGAGATAAACAGAGCAGGGTCAGGATCTTCGGTACCAAAGTCGATAATTTCATCTTTCGGAAGAAATTGACAGCAGCGGCTTGCTGTACAGAGCCCGACAGTGGTTGAGGAGATAGGTTGTTTAGTGAGTGAAGCAAACATGATTGGGCATTAGAATAGAGGTCATAGGCAAGGTTTTCATTAGGTAAAACCTCTCTCCCTTGAAGGATCTCAACAAGAGCTTGTCGAATGAGATTCGGAAGTCTGAATGAGATCATACAGTGTCATTTTTACGGGCGATTGGTGGAGCTGTTTGATCATAGTTTGGTGGGAAATGCCATTAGAGACGGGATAGGAGGGTTCGCGAATAACACTTAGGTGGTGGTGCAATCAGGATGGTTGACGGAGAAAGAGATGCGCAGGTAGGTGTGTTTTCTTTCGCTTTCCACTTATTTTTCTTCCCCGAGTAGCAACACTACTCATATTGATTTCATGAATACGAGAGGAGGAAGACGGTAGGGATAGGTCATGGTCTTCGAGAAGGTGGGCTGTAATGATGATGATCTTGGTGAGGCGGCGGGGACAGGTGGTATAGGCGAGGGAATTGAAGCTAAATGTCTCCTCTCTCGTAAGTTTTCTTTCTTAGCTTTTCTATCTGAGAGAGGGTGACGGACGAGAAGTATGGCTTTCACACTTTGCATCCCTCTACGTCATGTCCTGGTGTGTGTTGGTAGTGTAGATTTTAGACTCATCATAACGTATAGGTCTAGGTTTAGATGGGTCATAAGGTCTAAGTGGGGGTAGGGAAATGGTTGCATTCTCCACCAACATAGCAAGGATTTTGGCCGTAAGATCCTTTGAGTGGGTCAAAATATCGGAGGAGGGATGGGGGTATTGGTTGTGTGGGTTTTGGTAATGTTTGGGCGTGGTTGGTTCGTACGGGTGGTGGTTTAGCCGAGGGGTGTTGACACGTGGTTTTCACTAAACGTGGTTTCTTTGGCGCAGAAGCTATATTGGATGATGAGGGCCACAGATGATGTGGTATCAGAAAACAACCACGGGGAAATAGGAGTGACCCGAAAACAAATCTTTGATGATGGAATTTTGTTTAGGGTTGATAGGTGAACAGGATACGCGGGGGTGACGGTGTTGCTATACCCTGGGATTGCTGTACGGGTGCAGAAGGCGTAGGTTGCTTTATAGAAAACGCAGGAGGTATGATATATTGATGCAAGGTGGAGGGATGAGGTCCCAATATGGAAGGTAGGTGTGACGATGATGGTTTTGATTGTGATAGAGGTACGGATTGAGTTTGTCTCCTAGGTGGCAGGGTGGCTTTATTTTTGGATAAATCGAGTCGCTTAGGCGGGTGTGTTAGACTGGGCATTGGTGAGGTCCCAAGTGTAGGGGAAGATTTGGTTAAGTTAATAGAAGTGGACGGGGCATTTGGTAGAGGTGAGGGGGGTGAAGGTGAGAACATGGGCATTTTAAGCTTCTATAAACACTTCGGGTATATGGTGGAGGCCTCAGGATTGGTCATTTGCATTTGAGTAGAATACGGCGTACTCAAACGTTCCCATAGGACCTTTCTATCTTCTGTGGAATGAAAGTCCTCACGTGTGAATATGAACTTTTGTACAGAAGAAAGATGGGTTGTGATTCCAGTCCACTGTGGGTGTGATATAGGGGGTAGATGAGGTACTGTATCAATAGATGTTAAGAGGTCGACTGGTTGTTGAAAAGATTTAGGTGATGAAGAACTAATAGGTCGGAGGGTTGTGTTTTGAGGGATATGTCATGTTTCAAAGAATGTTGGTGATGTCGGTTCAAGAGGTTGCTCATCTAAGGATGAGAAAAGAAGTGGTGCGCCTTCCTCTTGTATAGCAAGAATGGTAGAAGGAGACATTTGGGAAATAGATAACTTAGATAACATCCGCTTACAGTCTTGCAAGGATGTGGTATAAGAAGGCTCCATTTGTGAGAAGGGAACTCTGGGCAGCTAATTCCTTGATGGGTAAAGGAACGGCAAGGATTTCAGTTTGTCTTGATGGCGAGGACGGGGATTCGGTTTCCTGTATAGTGAAGAGGCTTGATTGAGAATTTGTTCGATAGAGGTCTTTGGCTGGGAATCGAAGACTGCATGGATCTCATGAACACTCTCCTCGGCTAAGATATCTCCTATTTAGATTACTGTTAGAAGAATGCTTCGGGAATGGTTTTGTTGAATATTTTCAAATTTCAGTAGCAGGGGCATTAGGATTATCGAGGGCTATATCCCCCGCATCAACCATTTCCTGCCACTATGTTTTTTCAACTCTATGCAGTTATCACTGACTGTGTCCCTTCACGCGGTGGAAGTTATAAAAGTCATTTTCTTTTAGACCAGGAAGGTATGGCGTTGAGTGGAATCAAACCCGGAATGAGGTTAACAGGAGGTAAGTTAATTGCTCCTGCTTTGAGCAATTTTTCCAATATCACACCCATATGTTTCTCCAAGGAGTGTAGTTGATGGGTTCTGCTTTATACTTATAAGTGGTTTTTGGCGGGGTATTAGACGGTGGTTTGGATTTGACCATCACCGCGTGCACGGCCCCTTTTGATTTCAAAGCGGTCGCTGGGTGAGGATTGGTTGTTGTCTAGGTTTGTTGGTGGAATCTGAAGTTCGGAAATTGGGGTTTTTGTTACGCAACCGCCATTTCTCTTCCTCTAAGGCTCGAATCTCTAGTTTTCGAGCCATAGTAAAGCCTCGTCGAATGTACGGAAAGTTTGAATTTGAAGGGTAGGGGAGATGTACTTAGCGTAGGCCCGCGTAAACCAGTTCGATAAGTCAGTTTGAGGCAAGCATACGTAAGTTGGTTGATAAGCCCCCGCCATCGTCCCACGAAATCTGCGATAGATTCGTCCTCAACTTTGTCGGATGGCATAGAGGTCGGTGATAGATACTTTCTTGGCAATTGTAATGGAGAAGGATCCAAGAAGATTGGGCTAGCTGGTTTAAAGAGAAGATCGAGTGCTGGGTTAAAGCACCTGTACCACTCCAAGCGGGGTCTGACAAGGACAATGGGAAAGGTGCGGAGTACAGGCATCATCATGAGCAATCAAATAACAAGCATGTCGAAAATGATCGCAAGTGTTGTTGAGGGTCCTCTTTACTGTTAAAACGGGTAAATTTTGGTAACTACCATTGAGGAGGATATGAATGAAGGGGGACAGAAGGGTGAATGGGCTCTTGAAAAACTTGCTCGTATGTCAAGGCGCTACGACTTCCTGAAACAGAAGCCTGCAGGTTTTGCATTTTGTCCATCATTTTTTTAATGAAATCCGTGGTTGGATGAGATGATGGTGTGATTGTGGTAAACGGAGGAAAATTGGGCCAGGGGCCTCCGCTGGACAATGGTGGGGTTAAGTGTTGATAAGGTATGGAGGATGAATATGTTGAGGCAACCGAATAGGGATGTCCCATATAGGATGTGAGGTCACTGGATTACGTGTATGGGAATGAAAAGGTAGGCGGAGCTTGAAAGGAAAGCTCGTGTGGATAGGTGGCAGAGAGCAAGTCATGACCGGAGCAGTCTGCAAGATAGATGAGGTAGGTGCAGTCGGCGATAAATGATATGTGGGGTCCAAGATTAACCAACGGAAAGCCAATCTGAGTCGTATTAACCTCTGAAGCCGTCGGATTGGGAGACGGGGCTAGAGATGCAGGAAGCAGGCGGTGTTATCAGGCGGAAGTGGGAGCTAAATGAGTAGCTATACTAATAGGTATACCACCAAGGAGCTGACCATCAGGCGTACGGTCAGGGGTATGAGACAAATAGTATTGTACAGTGCTAGAATTAGCATCCAGAAACTTGGCAAAGTCCTTATCTCCCACAGGAATTTTAGGAACCTCGCTGGTATCCGTAGGATTCCCCACAGAATGTGAAGGGGTGATTCAGGAAAAGAACAGAGCAAGCATGTGAAACCATGGCGGTGGCTTGCTTTCGAGTGGATAACAACCATGGACAGGAGTTCAACAGTAGGGTTTCAATCTGTCAGGAACAGAAACAAACTCAGACTGGTAAATTGGTAGGTTGCTGGTTGTGTCAGGAATTGGGGAAAGACAGTAACCGATATCGGTCTAGTAACCGATGTCAGTTATACTATAGCCGACGTTGGTCAGGGTAACCGATGTCGGTGTGTAAGAATTCTAGGCTAACAAGATATAAAAGGCTGCTAATTGATTTTTTAACAACGTTTAGTATACTTGTCCAATTATTGATCAAAGAAGACAGAGTATGAGAAAGAAAATAGAACTAAAAACAAGCAAGCTGCACACGCAAATCCAGAGACTAACCCTAGGGTTAATTTTAATTATTTTGGGCTTATTCCTTTAGACGCGGAACGATGTCAATCCTAAACAAAAGACTTAGGGGAAATGTCAAGTTGTTTTGGCTTATAAGGTTACCTCAATCGGGCGGAGGAATACCGCAGAAAAGGGGGATGTTTGAGCTGTTGTGTTAATTGTGAAGTGATTTGGTATGTGTTGTGCAGTGAAAGTAAGATTAATTTCTTGTCAATACTGTGGATATCACCCCCACGTGTACGACCTGTTACTTAATCTATGTTCACTAGAATTGACAAACAACAAGCAGTAATGCAATGCACGTGTTTTAAACCCCAAATCGAAAATGATATTCGATGAAGCAAAAGAGATGACTTTCACTAATGCGAGATGTAAAAGAAAAGCAAGTTCTTTTATCAAAATAATATAAAACATTGTGAATATCTTTTAGAAGAAGAAAACAACAAGTATACTCCCTATATGAAAGCAAGCAAGAAAGAAAAGAAACCCAAAATGGGTCCCACTGGGCGTGCCAAAATGTTTCACTCGGAATGTTTCGTTCCTTTTAGAAACAGATAAGGCTATGGCTAGGAGGAATACCTGTTGAACGTCGAGATGGTGTGCGGCGTACCGTAGAGAAAGATCAGGTTGACTGCGAAGAACTCCTTTTGTCTTGGAAGGACTACCTGCAAATAAGAACACAAGACCACACGATTTTGATTAGACAATAAATGAGGGAACTGCCTTGGGCCCAGGAAATATAAAACTTCCTTTCGAAGGTGGTCAGCTCCCCTACTAATATGAATTAACACAAAAGACTGTAAGATATCAATTAAATTTCTTCGTTGAACTGGGTAGGGGAAAGGCTGGTTTTTGGTTATAGTCAGGATAACCAATATCGGTTACTGATAACCGATATCGGTATGGTCCAAGATCTGAAGGTTAGTTGTTTTGTGGGGTGGTTGTGTTGTTTGTAAGGCTTGTATATAGGTGATATTAGGAAATAAGGTGATGAGAGTAGATGAATGATAGTTAGATGTAATGGCACGCTGGGTAGTGGATTCAGGAATGGATTTATGAGGACTGGATTCAAAAAGCATAAGAAATGTTTATAACAGAGGATATGCAAGATGTGACTTACTGGTTTTTGACGAAGATGCAAGTTGATCTCCTTTGCCTGCAAACTCTTCTGGTTTTTCCACTCGTCTCTGCTCGGTCAAGTGAAGATCTGGACTCTCTTGATCACTCCCAAATGATCTCTGTTGATTCAAAAATCCTTCGACCCTGATCCAAAATGAAATTCCGCTCCTTTGTTTTGGTTTGGGAGCCCATTTACAGGGAACTGATGGCGGTTACGTAACCGACGGCGGTCGAGTAGGAACCAGCATCGGGTAAGGAAAAAGTAGGCTATTTTAGTAAAATAGCCCAACTTCCCTGCTTTCTCCCGAGAGATTAGTTTGCGGGCTTGGTCAAGTGACTAGAATGTCGGTTTTGGGTGCGAGAAAGGGGTCCTTCATCATGGGTGTAGGTGTAGACCCAGTTTTAGGTCTTAATTAGGTTAGTTTAGGATTAGGGCTAGGTCATGATGAGGTGGCAAAATGAGGTGGTAGGTGAGGTGATGTGGGATTTATCAATTACAAGGTTATTAATAAATAATTGTGTAAGGTTTAGGTAATGAGGTTAGGTTGCGAAATGGGATGTGGGTCACAAGGGGTCATAAGACACGAATTTGGTGTCTACAAATGGTGTTGATTAAATATAACCAAAACCCATGGGAACAGTTCAACGTATGCCTAAATGGTGTACAAGTACATTACGAGATGAAAGATTGGATGATCCACCAGATACATCCACCCCTGGACCACAGACTCGCAATAAAGCAAGAGAAAAAGTTAACTTTTCTTTGATGAGTAGAGTTATTGAATCAGATGAGCCCTGTACAGTCCAAGAAGCCATGCAGTCAAAAGCTTGGAAAGATGCCATGGATTTTGAATATCAATCTGTGATGAAGAATAACACTTGGCAGCTTGTCCATCTTCCACCAGGGAAGAAACCCATTGGATGTAGATGGATATTCAAAACTAAATACAAAGTAGATGGGACAGTGGACAAGTACAAAGCAAGACTTGTAGAAAAGGGGTACGCACAAAAAGAAGGCATTGAATATGAGGAGACATTTGCTCCCACAGCTAAGATCAAAATGATCAGGATGATCTTTGCACTAGCTGCTCAGTTTGGATGGAAAGTTCACCAAATGGATGTAAAAAGTGCCTTCCTAAACAGATATTTACAAGAAGAAGTCTACATGACTTAACCTGAGGGATATGTTGTACCTGGTCAAGAAACAAAGGTATGTAGACTTAGGAAATCTTTGTATGGCCTCAAACAGGCACCCCGGGCATGGTACATCAAGATTGATGAGCATCTCGTACAACATGGATTTGTTAGAAATCCATACAATCCAAATCTCTACCTCAAAAAGCAAGGGGGGGAGATGGTGATTGTTGTTGTCTATGTCAACGATCTAGTCATCACTGGCAGTTCAGTGAGGATGATCGATGTAATGAAGAAAGATCTTAATCGATCGTTCGACATGACTGATCTTGGGCTGATGCACTATTGTCTTGGATTAGAAGTGTGGCAGAAAGAGAATCATATTTTTGTTTCTCAGATGAAATATACCAAGACTACACTCAAGAAGTCTAGGATGATGGATTGCACACCAATTGCTACACCCATGGAGAACAGATTATTGTTATCTCGTTAAGATCCATCTCCTGAGGTAAGTGCCACTCTCTATCGGCAGCTGATTGGGAGTCTCATTTACCTGACCTACACTAGACCAGATATTAGCTTTGCAGTGAGCTATCTATCTAGGTTCATGCAGGAACCCAAAGTTTGTCATTGGAAAGTAGCAAAGTACATTTTGAGATATCTCAAAGGATCAGAGGATCTTGGTCTAGAATACAAGAAGAACAAAAACTTATTCTTGACTGGATATTCGGGATTCAGATCATACAAGTAACATTGATGATAGAAAATCCACTTCTGGATTTGTATTCTTTATGGGATCTGGACCAATATCATGGGGAAGTAAGAAACAACACTTTGTTTCACGCTCTTCCACAGAAGTTGAGTATCGTTCTGCAGGAGAAGTTGTTTGTGAAGTGATTTGGCTACGTTGCATACTGGGAGGACTTGGAATACCTCAGGACAAACCAACCACCATGTATGTTGACAATGAAGGTGTACTCAAACTTGTTCGCAATCTAGTTTTTCATGAGAGAACAAAACACATTGAGGTTCAAGTTCATTTCATACACAAACATGTGTTGAAGCACAACATTTAGCTTCAATTTTGTCCAACTGCTGAACAATGAGCAGATATTTTCACAAAGTCACTTGCATGTGACAAGTTTGAGTTGTTTAGAGAGTTCCTCTCCTCATCTCTTCAGACAATGCACAATTAAGGGGGGGAATGTTAGGATAAAATATTATTATCCTAATATTAATTATGCATAGTAAAATTATTTAATTAATTTTATTAATTAAATAATAATGGTTATAATACAAACCATATTTTTGTTATGTATTGTTATATGGTTTCTAAACCATATTTGTTTCTCATGGATGTTGTTATAGTTTTAACAGTATATTTGTATTTATTCATTTGCGCTTCCCAGATGATATTGGAAGCTTGTGTATTTTGGAATTTGGTTGCACCTGTGTAACTTAATCTCCTGTGTGTATTTGGATGTGCAATATCTATAAATATTGCTGCCCATTCTTTGTAAGTTTGGTTGACTGAGATTAATACAAACTAATCAGGCTTCCGCCCCTGTTTCTCAATCTACATGGCAGTGGAATGTCATGTTTAAAAAAACATAAACATGGAATGGGAGTTGATTAGAGTGGAAGAGAGAGTCGGTGTAGGAGGATAGAATTTCAGAGCAGAGGCATTGGATAGGGAGTGGATCTGTGGGATGGAACAAAGGAGGTGTGGTGGTGGGGTGAAATTAGAGTGGCACAGTGAGGGGTGTGGAGGATAGATCGCAGAAAAAGGAGGACAAAAGATTCTATGAAATAGTGGAATATAGAGAACTGGCGATGGTGGTATGGCCTAGGATCTTTCAACAAAAACGAGGATCACAACGATGCGCGAGATGAGGACGTGGGAGGATTTTAAGATTTTAGTGCACAAGATGTTTCACAGAAATATTTCAGAGACTGTGTTAAGTTCTTCTTGATCACATAATCACGGCCTCTTCAAATAAGTAATGTAATTATAAACCATGAGACAGAAATCGTGAGGAGAATACGCAGTCCCAGATAATACATTATATACAAAATAATACTTCTGATGGTAGTTTCTGATACATGACCAAGTAGCTTTAAAGGGAGGAAATGCACAGTCTTATTCTTTGGGTTTGATCTGATTCACGTGGGTCGAGGTGGGAGAAGCAGTTTGTGTGGGAGATAGGCACATGGAGAAGGAAGTGGGACTATGTGAAATAAGGCGAGTGGAAAAGAGATGGAGCAACGGTGGAGGTGGGGATGAGCAAAGGGGCTATGATTTGAGGAATCGCTTGGGTGAAGGGGGGTGAGGGTAAAGAGAAGGGTAGATCAGCTAGGGGAGATGGGGAGTAAGGTGGAGATGGGATAGCATAGGGTAGGGTTACAATTGTTCTTTATATATATATGTTTTATTTATTTATTAATTATTATTATTATATTATTATAATACATACATATATATATATATATATATATATATATTATTATTAACAAGTAGCAATAAGAATAAAAGTTTACCCTGATTATAAACAAATCAATAACCGACCTTTACAAATGAGAAATTGACGTACCTTGATGGTGACATAATCAACTACCTATATGCATCACCACACATGGACGAAGATAGTACCAAAGGTCCTACAAGCAGGTGAGTCTACAAACGAAAACTACAGAACATATATCTAGATTGACGTGATGTCATACTGACAATAATACAAAATACAGTAACTGTTATACATACGACACCTATACAAAGTAAACAAACAAAAACATGACTAGATCCTGGATCTGGTCCCACCAGGCGTGCCAAATGTTGATTTACATTTCCAGCTTCCTGTCCAGATGAGTGTACGAGTAATCAAGAAACACTAAACAACATCGAGTATACAAGGGCTTAGTACCTTGGAGATGACAATGGATGATATGGGCACAAAGTGGATATCGAACTCCTCGGTATGATCCCAGTAAACCTGCAGTTCACATACACTAAAAAAATAATGATTAGAGATTTTATGTGGGGGTTTCCTGAAAAAGCAGATCTGAGAAGCGTTTAACTCCCTCGGTGGCTGTCAACCCCCATGCAACAAGAATAATAATAAAATAGAGTCCAAAATAGATAACATACAAATTGATGAACAAAAACACCTAGATGATACCGATGTGCACATGGAATTACTGATCTGATGCGCGCAACATGAACCTCATCACATGAACCCAAATCACGGGAAGAGTGTCATGGAAATTCCATGTGTTATCACCCAGATAGAATAATAATGATATTATAAAATGACTAAAATCTCCTAGCATTCACCTGAGTTTTCTAACTTTTTCTTTCTCCCAAATATGGGGAAAAAATCCATATTTATAACTTATATGTGAGGTTAGATTAAGGTTAACAAGTAATCGGGGGTTGAGTAGAGTAACCCGAGTTAAGAGACCTGATGTGATCACGTGGGGACCATGGCTTGAATTATTAGATGGAGTGGGGAGCATGATTGACATGGTGGGTCAGATAAAAGATTCCATTTAAAAAAAGGGTTTCGGAGAGGTGTATTAATACTCATGGATTAATAATTTGTGGAAGATGGGGATAATATCAAAAAGTTGAATTATCAAAAGGGGTCTACATGGAGCCCATTTGATAATTAATCAAACAATGTGAGTAAATAGATAGGATTTCATGTAATTTAAGAAAAAGAGAAGCGATAATGGAAATAGTTTGAATGTGAGACGACTGAGGGGCGCTATACCCCAAAATAGGTGTCTACAGTTGTACTGATCATATATTCTCAAGGTTTTCATGAAAATTGTGCAAAGAAGGATATCTTGATATCCCTCACCAACATGGGTTACAGAATGGGTCCTCTCACCCTGGTTGAAGGCACAACCTAAAGTAATGAGGGTATATCAAACCCTTAGTAAGGTGGTATCCATTTCTCCAATGCCTGAGTAATAAAGAGTCATCTGAATCCCCTCCCCGGCTACAAAATGACTTATATCATGATTTGTTTGTCTTTAAGAATCCTGCTAGTTTCGTGATGTTGCTCAGCCCTCACAGGAGAATCAATTTGGATACCAACAAGTTAAATGATTTATGGTTTAAGTAAAAGAAAATATTAAATTGATAAAAAAATTTAAGGACTGATTCAGCCCCCTCATATCAGTCCATTGTGTTTCCAACAATTTTAACTTAGTGATTCTTAATTTGACTCAAGAATTTAAAAGTGATAATACACTTTGGAATTTGAGAACAAAATACTTACAAATAACTTTGAGCTAATACACTATAATTTAGAGTTTTATCACAATAAAAAAAAAGACACCCCCAAAAACATAATATAAATATATTAAAAACTAATTACTTAGAACAACCGAAACTTTAAAAAAAAATATGAATATAAAATTAAAAAAATAAAATGAAATAATTATATTAAAGACTAACACATACTCTATAAAAAAGAAATAATTTTGAATCTCGTTTTAGAAGAATCTTCATAGACTACATGTGTAATGTTATGAAGTCTTCTTGACAAGGTTGAATCATATTTTTTTGTCTTTTACACAGCTAGATGATATACGAAAACGAGCAAGGCTGGATCCAAGGATGCAGATTTGAGCGGTTTGAACATCAAGAAAATATGTTTGCAAAGATCAACACTAGTTATGATAGACGCATTCCTCTTGAGCATGTCAATGTAATTGAATGCAATTTGAAAACTAACAAATTGCAAAAATACGTCACCCTGGTTGAAGGACTCAAAAATTCAAATATGTGTGAACAACTATGGTGCATGCCTTATTCTGATGAGGATATGAATATGTATGCATAAGTGGTTGTATCTAAAGCTTGGCTTAGATGAATTCCATCAGATTTGACATGTTGAAACATCAAGATTGTAACAATCAAATTAAACCAATTTTCTTGAATAAAAATGTAATCAAATCTGCGCATCGCTGTGCTCTAAATATTAATGCTAAAAAATAATTGATTTTGTCTGCTCCCTTACGGGTCTGTAATGCGCTCCATAGAGTCTTAGTAAATATTACACACAAAATATCGTGTCCAAAATATAAATATGCAAGATCAATACTCACACATCACTCTGAATCAATGCAAAATTTTAATCTAATAAATATAATAATATATATCGACAATGTAAACATATCGATCAAACAATTAAACAAAAATAAATAAATAAATAAATAAATGTTGCATGAAGAAAATAAAAAGTTTTCATAGCAGAATATCCTTTTGAATTTCTCCATTCTACTAGACTCTCATGGTTAATTGGATCTGATAACAGATGAAAGGTATGAGCAAAGTGGTATGGCGAATAAACACACAAAATAATAATTTTCATTGTTTTTCACACAATACAATAGCCTTATCTATAAGATTTAGTTTCTCTATAATATAGGAAAAAATTAAATATCAAATCTTCCTAAACCAATTTACATGAGTTTGGTCAACAACTGAACAACTCAATTACAAATTATAATGGAGCACTAATAATTTCCCAACAAAAGCTCCAATCTCAGTTATGAATTGCTAAAAAAAGTTACATGTCAGTCACACTGACTTATAAAAAATTACAATTCCAACAGATGAAGAATAGAACATGTTACATTGAATATTGTAATTAAAAGTAATTTAATTTTGAAAATTGGTCCATTTTTTGCACTTTTAAATTTGTTTCATACAAGACATGTCTCAAGGAATTTGAATAAGAAATAGTATTATTTTTTATTTCAATACATAGTTGTTTACAAGATAAACCTTGTCTAGGAAACATATCCACTCTCTAGTGTGATAACTTGTGAGGATTAGATTGTGTTGTATTTATCATATTTCTCAAGGTTTTCATGAAAATTGTGCAAAGAAGGATCTCTTGATATCCTTCACCAACACGAGTTACAAAATGGGTCCTCTCACCCTGGTTGAAGGAACAACATAAAGTCATGAGGGTAGATCAAACCCTTAGTAAGTTGCTATCTATTTCTCCAACTCATGAGTAACAAAGAGTTAGCAGAATCCCCTCCTTGTCTACAAAATGAATTATATCATGATTTGTATGTCTCTAAGCATCCTGCCAGTTTCGTGATGTTGCTCAGCCCTCGCAGGAGAATCAATTTGGATACCAACACCAAAGTAGTGCCATTTCTGGGGGACTATTTGAATTGCAGAGGATTATTTAAACACCAGGATGTATTTGTGCAGTAACAACACCGAAGTGGTGCCGCTTCCAGGGATTATTTGAATTGCAGAGGATTATTTGAACACCGAGACCTATTTTGGCAAGCAACACTACCGAAATGGCGCCGTTGTTGGGGACTAATTCACAAATGCATACACATATCGACCCTGGTAATTTTTCTTACATGGTTTAGGTAAAAATACGTTGTTTTTAAAACGTCATCCTTTGTTGAGTTTTGTAAAATTTGTGTAAGATTACAAATTCATTGTGCAATATTTCTAGTTTCTAGTGGTTATTGCACTAAATTTGCATCAATAATGATAAATGTGGGTAAAGGAAGGTCGAATTTGTTAAGCTTTACAGAAATTAAGCATTGATAGACACTTGGCAAGTTACTTATAGTGCATCTGCAAAACTAAGGTGAAAATCCCTAGTGACGACTCCATGTTGAATTGAAATTTTCATGATTACCAGTGTCTTAACCTGTGTTAAGTTAAATTTGTCATCGATATTTGCAAAGTTGGAGGGAAGAAGGTCTTTCTTCACTAGGGATCCTACTAAAATGTTATTTTTAGAACTAGGAAAAGAAAATTTAGAAGGAAAACAAGTCTAGAAAGTTGTTGGAAATCAAGAATAAAAAAGGGAGATATCAGTTCTAAAAGGTGATCAATCTGTGGTTGAAGATTACCATACGTCTTGAAGTGATTCTGAACCAAGTAATATTTATATAAATTTGAGTTCTCCAACTGGAGAGGGGTGATCATTTGTGTCTAAAAAGCGTGCCTCTCAGTTTTCCCCTATTTTTTTCCAAGGTTGATAGGGTTTTACAAGAAACTGAGTCATTAGAGGATATTTACTTTGAGAGTTATACTCTTGTTCCCCAGAGACCCCTCATCCCTTATCATTTTTATTCTCCTACAAGATCACCTCCTCAAGGCAATATGGCTCAGCCTCCACCTAGACCTCCTTTTATCGTTAATACTTTTGGAATAATAAATTTCAGAGGTATGGTTGGATATCCTAATATGGTTGCCATACGATGTCATAAATAGGTTGCCAAAATTTCAAGGGAATAATTCATCACTGGTGACCAACATTTAAGACTTTGTGTCAATATGATGGAAGATTTTGAAATTGCGTTTGAAGACATGTATATAAAGATATTTATTCATACTCTTGAGGAGGATGCACATGACTGGTACAAGGCTTTACCAGATAATTCAATAGATTCATGGACTGAGATGAAAAAATCCTTTAGATTGCAATATGGGGATAAGACAGATCCCAAATTCCTTTTATCTGAATTTTAAAATATAAATAAAAATCCAAATGAATTTGTCAATGATTTCAATAATCGGTTCAGTAAGACCTTGAATAGGCTACCTATAATCCTAAGGCCAAGTGATGAGTCCTTTTTTATAAAATATTATGATGCTTTTGATAAAAAGGCCATTTATTACTTGAGAGATAAGAACCCAGGAACATTGAGGCAGGCTTTCACCATGGCCTTACAAATAGAAAATAACATCAAAGTAGTTGGAAAGCCTCCTAAGAGAGAGGGTGTCAAGTTAATCAATCCGGAGAGGCCTCAATCAAACAAAGATATAGATCTGGAAGAGGTTGTAAAAACTTTGGCTGGAACAACTAAAGAGATATCCTATAAACTGGTCAAAGTAAAAAAATGGATAGGAAAAAGTTCCCAAGGTCAACACAAGACACATGGTTAGGAGATATTTGGAATAATCCCAGAGGTGATCACAGACCAGATGATAGAGGGATAGGGCTCATGGGATCAAGAAATAAACAACCTCAACCGAGGGAGATCAGATTGGTTCCTGATCCTTTGACTGCCAGGGTTACTACTGTGGAGGAGGCCAATGTTATCGAGTGGTGTGATAGGTGTTTCTTACCACACTCCCCATGTGATGTAGATCAAGAACTTGAGGAAGCAGATAATGATGAGACATATGATGATGTGTGAATGATGGAATGCCCTGCAAACTCACAGCAGTGGGAAACCTCAACTGAATTGATAAGTGCCATAACTATTGAAAACTTATGGGATTGTGTTCACCGAGTATTACCTCTTCCTCATATTAATACTTTTGAAATTGATATGGTGCAAGCAATTTATCTACCTAATAATGGTTTTGCATACTTAAGGGCCTTGATGATTCAAAAGTATGATGGAGGGATCCCTTTTGAAGAGGACAAGCAAATATTGAAGAACGTAATAATTGCTCAGGAAAAAGAATATAACACTAGAAGTAAGGTTGTCAAAGGGGGAGGGCCACAAACCAAGCCAAAATTTCCATTTCTTACCAATATCCTGAGGGACACCCCTAAGAAAGATACATCTCGAAAAGGCTTAACTACCCCAAATAAAACCTATGTTCCTGCCCATGCCCAGACCCTGAAAACTCCTATAGTATCAGAGGAAGTGGTGAATCTCCCTCCTAATACTTCCCTACCCAAATATGTTCCTTGTGACATATCCCAAATCTTGGGTCAGATCAAGGTCATTGTTCCCATTGTTGAATTACTCAGGATCCCTGAGCATATGAAAAGGGCATTCAAATATTTGGGATTTAAGGAAGAAAATATTACTCAGGGAAAAAGTGTTAATAATATAGAGGTTCCTCCCATTATTGCAGAGTCAGAAATACCACAAGCATTGGAGGAACTGGGTGAATCATCTAAGGTGTATTTGGGAACTTCTCTGGTTGAGTCTAAGTTGGATGTCGATCCATTTTTTACCACTTTGATTATTAAAGATAGGATGGTACATAACTACATGTTTGATTCATGAGCCTCATGTAATGTAATGCCTCTTGAGGTAATGAATGAGTTGAATATCAAGGTAACAATATCTTTTGGGAAATGTACTGCTATTGATTCAAGAGAAGTGCCAGTAATTAGATATGTCAAAGGAATGGTAGTGTAACTAGTAGCTTATCCAGGAAAATGCTTAACCATGAATGTGGTTATTGTGGACTATTCTGCCAAGTGGGGGATGTTATTGTCTAGAAAATGGGTAGCTTGTGTGGGTGGAAACGTACAAATGGACATGTCATAAGCAACCATACCAGTGGAGGGGAACCTTGTGAAGTTGTACGGTGAGAAGAAAATGTTGCATATCATTGAGGACCCTAATAATGCTTCTTATGAATTATTGTACACAGATGTCGAAGTCAATAACTTTATGGGATATGCTGATTATAAGGAGCATAGAATTCGGGAGTGCAAGTATCCTGAGCAGGTAGGTTATCTTTGGGCCTTGATGTTTGATGGGGCATGTTCTATAATTGGTAATGGTACCGGTTGTTGTTTTGATATCTCCAAGCCAAGAGGAGTTTAACTTTTCTTTTAAACTCAATTTTGAGTGTACAAACAATATTGCAGAGTATGAAGCACTGTTGTTAGGTTTAAGGATTGCTTGGAAATATGGTGTTAAGGATATTATTGTTAAAGGGGATTTAGAGCTGATAGTCAAGCAAGTTAGAAAACTGTATGTAACAAAGAATCAAAGAATTAAGTAGTATAAGGATGTAGTTTGGGACTTCATTGAAATGTTTGATTCTTTCAATATAATACATCATGATAGGAAGTATAAAACAGTAGCAGACAAATTGGTAGTATTGGGATCTAGGTTTGAAAATTATACAATGTCTCCCTATTGTGAATATGATATTAAAATATTGACCAGGCCGTCTGTTCCTAATAATATGAAGCATTGGAAAGTTTTTGAAGATGATTCCCATGTCCAACGGTTTTTTGTAAAATAAAGGAAAATTTTTCCAATCAAAGTATGAACTAGGAACCAATTGTTTGTGTAAATGATGGAAAAGAGACCCTGTTCGGTAAAGACATTATCCAATTGAAAACTAATACTATTTCGAGAGGCTTGGTTGCATTGGAATCAAATTTTGATAATGTTGATTGCATTGTTAACATACACATGTCATCCTCGGGAGATGTTGAAGAATATAACCTAGGCACAAAGGATAAACCTAGGAGAATATGGCTAGGTAACAACTTGAATAGAGAATAAAAATAGTCATATGTCCAATTGCTTAAAAAGTACTAGGACAACTTGGCTTGGTCATATTCAAAACTGAAAGCGTACATGGAAGACCTTTTTCAACATGAAATACCCATGGAAGCTAATGCCAAGCCATTTAGGTAGAAACAAAGACCAATTAATCGACTCCTTTCTCTAAAAATGCAAGAAGAGTTCAAAAAGTTAACAGATGGAGGAATTATACAACCTACAAGGTATTCTTCATGGGTTATAAACCTGGGTACCTATCTGAAAGAAGAACAGAGACATAAGATTGTGTGTTGACTTTAGAAATTTAAATAAGGCATCAATTAAAGACAACTATCCCTTGCCAAATATGGATAACATGTTGTAATTGGTTACAGGTTCAGAATTTTTATCTACTTTGGATGGTATTTCTAGGTATAACCAAGTGGTTGTGAAGCAATAAGAGAGAATCAAAACCGCTTTCACTACTCTATGGGGTACCTATGTGTACGTAAGAATTCCATTTGGCTTGATGAATGCTGGAGCCACGTTTGAAAGAGCAATGGATGTAGCATTCTCAGGATATATAAATGACTTCATTGCTGTGTATCAAGAGGATGTGACAATTTTTTCAAGGAAGAGAAGTGATCACCTGCATCATTTAGAAAAGATGTTGTTAAGGTGTAGGGAATATGGTATCTCACTGAACCCTAAGAAATGTCATTTTGGGGTTCAAAAGGAAAAGATACTTGGACATATTGTGTTAAAAGAAGGGGTCATGATTGATCCTGAGAGAGTGGAAGCCATTAGTAAAGTCCCTATTCAAGGAACCAAAAAGGGAATTCAGTCTTTTTTTAGGAATATAAATTTTATTAGGAGATTTATTTCAAAATTTTCTGAATTGACTTTCCCAATCACTAGTATGTTGAAGAAAGATCAGAGTATCAAATGGGAAGAAGAAGCTATTCAAGCTTTTACCGGGATTAAGGAAGCATTGAAGAATGCCCTTGTTTTAGTAGCTCCTGACTAGAAAAAATATTTCCAAATGTTTTCCTTTGCTTTAGAGAATACTATTGGATCTGTGCTGTTACAAAAGGATGATGAAGGAGTTGAAAGACCAATTGATTTCTTTAGTAAAGCATTACAAGGAGCAGAATTGAAGTATACTATCATGGAGAAACATGCCTTTGCTTTTTTCAGGGCCAAAAAAATATTTAGGCCATATAGTTTGAGCTCTAAATTCATAGCTTATGTTCCCCATACCATGGTTAAGGATATCCTATAAGAAATGGAAATTTCAAGTAAAGATGCTGATGGAAAAATAAGTTGCAAGAATACTACAAAATTGGTCAGAAGATTGGGCCTAGAAAAGCTAGTGGCAGAAAGTAACCTACAAATAGTTGTGATAAATGAGATTGAAGAAGAAAGATTGAATATTCTTGAGAAATTGAAAAATTATGAATGGTACAAGGTTACTATTTTTTAATCTCAAACATTTACAGTGCCCTGAGTATTTAAGAAAGAACCAAAAGAGAGCACTTAAGTTATCCTCCCAGAAGTACATCATCAATGATTATGGGTTATCTTGGATGAACCTTGAGGGAGTTCTTTTGAGATGTATCACTAAGGATGAAGCCCCAAAAATAATTGATGATTTCCATGGAGGAGTTTGTGGAGGGAATTTTTCTGGAAGATTCACAACCCATAAGATATTAAGGGCTGGTTACTGGTGGCCAACTCTTTTTAAAGATACAAATATGTTGGTAAGAAACTGTGAGAGTTGTCGATGTTTTTTAGGAAGATTGAAAGCTTCAGGATCCCTCCCTTTGCAGCATGTATCAATTGAAGCCCCATTTAAGAAGTGGGGAATGGAATTCATTGGTGAGATTTCAGATTCTTCAAGTGCAGGCCACAAGGGGATATTAGTGGCAACTGATTACTTCACCAAGTGGGTGGAGGAAATCCATACCAAGAAATCTACCCACCAAATTGTTTTTGAATTCATTCTAAATCATATAATTTACAGTTTTGGAGTGCTTACTAAGATAGTTGCTGACAATGCTATGAGATTTCGAGCCAAACATTTGGTAGCCATGTGTCATGAGTATGGGATCAATTTAGCATATGCTTCAAATTATAATACCCAAGGTAATGGACAAGCAGAATCAAGCAACAAGAATTTGTTGAAGATAATCAAAAGGACCTTGGAATTAAACAAACAGAAGTGGAGTGAGTAGTTGAAGTTTGATGTTTGGGCTGATAGAATTACTGTATGAGAAACACAAGTGTTTTTGATCAATGTATTTCTATTTTGACATGTTAGTTACCAAGCATATCATATTTTGTGGATTGTATGGTGAATTTGAAGACTGGAATTGAAGTGTTCCAATTCCTTCAAGTTTTCATGAGTATAAGACTACAAATTGATTAAATAATTCTATTATGTTTTTTGAAAAATATAAATAAGGAAAAAGATATTATCTGAACATCTATATCATATAACAATGAATGTAATCTTCCAATGTATTGATGGTGGATCATCTCTATAATTTTCTTGAAAAGTTCTCTAACTTTGTTGACATTCATCTAGTGCAATAGATCTATCTCTATCTCAAACAGGGTCATATGTTGTATTTTTGGCATTGTTATTATCCCATCTTCTTTCATTAATTAAATTACATATTGCCATATCCATATCATAGGGAAAGTTATTCATTTCGAACCATGATGTGTACATTTTCTAAAAAAATTCCAATTTTTTTTGGCAAGTTTGTTTCATAAATTTGACTTTATAAAGGACAAGGCACTAAAAACTCTCTCATTTTCAACTGAACCCAAAATCATTGTTTGACATACATCAATAATGAAAAAACCTCGATCATGATTTCCTACAAAATAATGCTTAGCTCATTTTTTTCCATAGCCCAATTATTTCTCCACATTCTAAGGGATTATCCAAACATTTGAATTGCTCAAGAATTGTAGAGGAAAATTCATGGGATTGATCAATAAAAAAATATCCTTATTTAACTTACTTGGAATATTCATTCCATTGATATCAATAGGCTTACACAAATGTTGAATCAGTGTAGTCAATCTCTTATGGTAGCCTTCATGTAAATATATTTCATTTTGGACACTATTCCAATAGGCGGGATTTACTAAAGCCATTGTTTCAAGTAAAGCATCCCTACTAAAATGTTCCATTATTTTTGTTATCATAAAAAGGTAGCACCTTGGGATATGGCAATGAAAAATCCCTACTTTTTGCTAACATTGGACCATATCTCAAGTTGTGGGACTTGCGAACTTGAGATGGACCTCCAGAGAAGGCCCATGTCAGCTTCATCTTCATAAATTTATGCACTAAAACTAATCCTAATGCAAGAAAACACCTAACTACACTTATCCTAACAATTCTAAGGGACCATGGAGAAGGATAAAGGGTGAAAAAGAGAAATCCTAAACTACAGAGGTGATAACACCAGAAAAGGGGGGAGTTGAACAATCCATAATGCATGAAAATGGATAAAGGTGAGCATGGAGAGGATGGTAAAATATCACAATCTAATATTACACATAGTGCACCACTTCCACCAAGCACAAAAAGATCTAATTATGCAATGGGAACAAATAAATGCACAACATACAAGAAAAATGAAGAAAGGTAAGAGAAAGTGACAAAAAACGAGTGCAAGGATTGAGAAACCATAAAAAAACACAAGTTTTATTGATCCAAAGTGTTGCACAATACATAAAACTATAAGTAGAAAGTATGATTCACCATTACAATGCCCAAAAAAGAAGGCTCTGAGCTCTATATCTACTGTATAACAAGAGAAGAAGAGAGAAACATGGAAGAATGTCCCACTTCCCCAAAACATGAACTCTTTTTTACAATATATTGGAAGAATTAGTGAGAGAGAGAGAAAGAGGGAATTTTTTTTGCTTCAACCACAAAAAAAATCATTAATGCACCTGCCAAGGGATAGGGACACCTGCAAGAGCCATTTCATCACATACTTCATCTCTTGGAATAAGAAAGCTTTACCCACACCTTCATTTATTGCTTTTAGCTAACATGGAAGAGGTGATTTTTATTTGATACATTTTTATAAATTTTCACCTACCAATCTCTACCAAATCTATTATTTCATGATTTCTATGTATATAGGATGGAATCATGATTCCAACGAGTCTAAGTTTTTCCAATTTGAGTGAGAAATGAGAAAGTTATGGGTATTTTAGTACATATTGCTTTGTATGCTTCTCCAGGATTACCCACCATTTCATGGGACTGTGCATTAAATTTGTTTGCTGGAAGTGATTATTTTCACTTTTCCCCCTTAATAATTTTTTTGTGTCTTTTAAGTGATATTGGGAAGGCATTTTAAAAATATGAGGGCCCCATATTCTTTAATTTTCCAAATTTGGGAGTGGGGAGTATTAACTATACTTAAATTTTGGACCAGCTCACCAACTGGCTCTTTGAGATGGCATGGTTTTACATCCGTGCAAGATCTATTTCCATGTTAGGCTCGAACTTCATTATATGCTATCCTCAACTTGTCTTAGCCAACCTGGCTACCACCTCGCCCCAGCTGACTCCCTGCATTGCTAGCTCGGCGGTCCCGACGTCGATTTATTTGCCTCATCCTTTTACATTTTGGATCCCCTAGCCCCATGAAGAATTCACCATCATTGAGCTCATTCCTTTAGTGCTTCACACTCTACATTGGCTGATTTTACACTTCGCGTCTCGATCTCCCACCTTGCTTCAGTTCTTCACAAGCTCCGAGTTCCTGTGACCCTTCCCGAGGCCGCATTGACATTTTTTCTGCCATGCCCCTTCACGGCCACAATCCCTCGTTCCCACCTAGCTCGCCAGACCTAAAAATTTCCCTTGAGCCACATCATTTTCATTTCAAAGTTTTCACACTTGCGGGGAATTTCTGAATTGAGTTCCCTGGCCCTTGTGCCCTGAACTTCCGCTACGACCTACGATGCTTCGATAAGTAACTCACCTATGACTTGCTAAGTTGGCTTGGTGAGACAACTTTCCCCGTGCATTGTCAGATCCTACCGATAAACCAACCCTCAATATCATTGAGCTCCCAATGACCCAACCACTATAGCTCAAACCTGAACCAACTCACCAAGCTGTTTTCAACTCGCTAGACAACTTGACGAGCCATCTCTACAACTTAGCTTATTTTACTCCCTTTTCACTATTTTTTGATTAAATTTGAAGACTTTTTCAAGGACCTAGATCATGAAGAGATGAAGCAAGGTCACCCAAAACATTTTTTACCACTTACTCATTTTTTCCATTTTAATCAATTTTTAAAACTCCTTTGCAACTGAGACCAAGGGGGATAAGGGTCTCTAAATTGCTCCATTTTCACAAATTGTCTAATTTTTTCCCATTTTCTTGAGGTAAGGGGACAGATGAAGATGAGTAAAGTGTCCAAAGACCCCCCCTTTCACCATTTACCTCATTTTCTCCAAAATTGTTTAAGTTTAAAAACCTATAAGAGGAAACAATTCCTTGAATGTCTCCCAACTTCCCAAAATCACTTGCAATGCTCCCAAAACTTGAAATTTTACCTGTATCTCACCATATTTTTCTACAAAGCCCTGTCTAGTGTTTAATTTCATCTTCCAAAGTTTTCTATTTTTTCTAGGGCGTAAAAATAGATAAGAATTTGGTAGCATCTTGGGGACATCTACCTACTAGATGTGTGACCAATGATATTGAAGCTTCTATTGGGCATGAAGTCCACCTGAGACACTTGTAAAATGATCCTGAAATTTGAATACATGTACCAAAGTCATGAAAACACTACTTTTTGAAATTGGAACTACCTTATGCCTACTCAATTTTCTAAATTTTGTAAGAAAATCTTTAGAATTGGATCGAGTGGAAAATTATTTTGAACCTGGAATTCTCTTTCATATGGTAAAAAATAACATGTGGGATGAAAGATGAACTACTGTAGTCACAAATTCATGCACTTTATACATTATTTATCCCTATCTCATAGTACTATTTAGAAGGTTCTTGAGTGAATAAATTACTAATTACCCCCCGTCTTTTGACCATCTTCCTTTATTTTATTTTGTCATTTCCGACCTTTTACCTCCATATGCAAAGTCATCTTCTATCATCCCACATTATTTTAGCCTTGATTGGGGCACCCAGATTAGTACTGGGGTGCCCATGGGTGACCCGGTCCCACTAGGGGCACCCCTATCCATTATGCACTTTCTTTCCATCTTTTGGGCTCTTTCTATCCATTTTAGCTTCTTATCTTTTTGGTGGTTGGCTATTTTGGGGTTAATTATGAAATTAGATCAACAGAACCCTATAAATATAAAGTTATGAGACCATAATGATCGAGCTAGCATCATTCACTACTATCATCCATCTATTGCATTAGAGATCACTTGCATCCACATAGCTCCATCACAAGGTGCAAGGCTATGCCATTTATGCCACACTTCATAGGGGGAGTTCTATTATATTCTATGCACACATACTATTATATTTTCTACATTTAGTTATTACTCGCTACTTCACAAAGTGTGACTGAAATGAGATCACCTAGGGCACACTATGCACACACTCACTAGAACTACATTTGGGTCTGAAATGTAGTACAACACTCAGTTAGTAAGACCAATGTTGTGGCAGCTGATGTCAGTCTAACCCATTCAGTTGCATATTTTTTTAGGTATTTGATACTTATTTTGGTATTTTATAGGTCTTCTCATCATCTTAGAATATCATCAACATCTAGTACGAGGCAACAAATCTGATGTGACACATAGTGAGATTTTTAGACTACCTCCCAGCCCTGTGAAGATTAGTTTCAAAGATTTTACATAGACCAAGGCACCTATTTTACAGACCAGAGCACCCATAAGCACCCCAGTCCCTTCACAGGTGTTCCAGTCTAGGGAATCATTCTAGATCCATCCTTTTGAGAGATTTTTCAAAGTTTTTGATACTTACATATTTTCCACTCACCTCTGTGACACAGTCCCACAAAAATCTGTTATTCAGTTGTGTCCTTTCTTCTTCTCTCTTTCACATTAGGGTTAGCATTTCCTTTTGCATAGCTATTTATCTCATTTACATACTTCTTTACTACATTTATTTACTTTATTTACATCTATTCATAACTTAGATTAGCTATCCCCACATACTACATATTAGTTAATTTTAGTTAATCATTTTGGTGAACCCGACGCTTTCACACTTAAGATCTTCATTTTTCATCTATCATGGCTCCCCAAGTTGATCAAGTCTCTTTATCTACTTTACTTAAGAGATATCCTCATTTCCAAGTTTCTTTGTAAAAACAGCTAGACTGCATGTATTTGGATGACAATACGTTGCCACACAAAATAATTCCTAGATTCCATGGTTTATCTGAAAAATAAGATCCTAGTGATATTCCATCTACTCAATCCCTATTCGATTCAATTCAAGCTCTACATGTTTTATTTCAAGACAAATTTAAGGCTATGGAATCAACCATTACATCCATTATATCTTAAATTCAATAGCTTAAGGATGCTTCTCAGCCGTATGTTTGTGCTCATTTTACATCCTCTATACAATATATGTCCACTACATGTCATCTAGTTAAACCTCAAGAGATTCCATTGCCTGAGCTATTCATATTTGAGCATAATACTACACCACATGAAATTCTTATTCAACTCCTCAGTCATCAGATGATCACTCTACCACCTACTCATTACTATTCTCTTATAGGTTAGCAAAATATCAAGATCGTCCATATTGTAATTATCATTGAATTAATGGCCATAATGATAATGATTTCTGCACTTTTTCGGGCATAATTAGACATCTCAAGCATCATGGCCTTATTTCATTTTTTATAGAACATTCTAATACAATTGATAACTCCCATTGGGTTCCTAAATTTGACTCATCTATATTTAAGGAGCATCAGACCAACGTCACTCCAACTACTCCTAAGAAACAACCTCTTACAATTAGTTCACCATCTCCTCCTATTCAGCCATCTACGACATCACCAAGTCCATTGTCTACCAATATTAGTTAACAATCTCCTATTAATAAGTCGTCAATCATGTCACCAATTCAACTTAAACAAGTTCCCCTTAGAGTTAGTGTAACATTGCTTCCTCTCAAATATAAGCTCCAACTAATTGATTTTTTCCCAACAACTAATCCTCCTACTAGTGATCATGATATATTTCAATCTCAACACCATCACATAGTTCTCCTATTGACTTTATCCAACATGGCTCCATCACAAGAAGACTTGGTCTTTTGTAGGTGAATCCTGTTACTCTACCCTCCTGATGACACACTCATATTATTATGGTTCTTATATGAATGTTGAGGGGTATTTTACCATAAACAACCTCGTTTCCTCTTACATTACCATAGTCCTCCATTACACCACCCCTATACATACACACATCTATAAGATTTTAACACTCCTTACAAATCATTAATTAAATGAAATCTATAATGCTTCATCACCCTCATACATAATTTATCACATAGTACACATGTTATCATACACTTGGGAGGCATAACATCCCACATCCTCCCTAATCTTAGCATCTACGCATATCTCCCTTTTTCATTCTCATACATCAATCTCATAGTATACACATACTAATTACACACTTTAGTGTTGTTAATACCCGATGACACACTCTTGTACTTCGGTTCACACTTGAATGCTAAGAGCTTACTACACATGAACCCCACACACTACACTATAGGCATTACACACCACATCTATTCATACATCGTGCGTCATACATCATATATTCTACATTTTAATCATTACATCACTGTACAACATACATTGTACTAGTATTCATAATATATGAGTCTAATATTAGATCCTTCTATATACTACATAACATACACTCTACACATTTTTCATTACATTCTACACATTGTGTATTTACATCTATTACATATCATACATTATACATAGATAACACTCTCATGGTCTATGAGTCTACCATTTTACATACTACGTCATGCACGTCTTACACGTGTTAATCTACATCATACATTACAACTTATGCATAACACATTACACATGGTCATCTATTCACCTCATGCATAATACATTTTCTTCTACACGTTGCAATCATTACCCTATGATGCACTTTAGTTCCTCAGTCCATACTCAACTGTCAAGGGTTTGCAAATCAAATGGAAATTACACTCATCACACACTTACTATTCAGCCTTTCATCATGTGACATTTACAACCTAGTAATATTCACTTTAGGCTAAATTTTCACCTATTCTAAGATTTTGTAGTGGTATACACTGTAGGTTACATCACTACTCTCTCGTTTCATCTTGTAGTGATATACAGTTAGGGATAAATCATCACTCATATATTCATCTCATAGTGATATATGCTTAGGATAAATCATCACTTATATATTCAATCTGGTCATGATATACACTTCAGCTATAGGATTCATACACACATCATTTCTAGGTTACATACACATTCATCACATTGCACTAAACACAACACACACTTCGACCATTTTCTGATGACACACTCTTGTTTAGGGTTAATTCTTGACTGATGAGGGGGAAAACTAAACTAACCTCACTACAAACATTTTCATTCACTCGGGGGGCACGCAGATCTTATCACTCCATTTTGCATTCCATTCCATCCATCCATAACATACTGCATACTATGGTTGCTTTTGCTCTTTCTTACTTGTGCTGGTTCATGGTCACTTTAATACACATGTTAGCTAGATTGTTTGTATGTAATTTATCTATATCATCCACACATGCATGTTCACAATTTTCTCTAGTTGTGATCATAGATACAAGTCTCTTACATGCAACATGAATGTTCTCCTTCTACCCTTCCTACACTTCTCGCTGGGGGCATCCACATTCATCTCTTCTAGGTGTTATTACATCATTTTGTACTTAGAAATTTACATTACTTGCTTATACACACTCATAACATACTAGTTATCTTTCTAACATGCTAACAGGTGCTTTATGTGTAACATTAGCTATGCAGGGATATTTTTTTCCATACTTATTTGTTACATTGTCAAATATTTATTGCTATTGTATGCGGGCTTTGCTCTTTGTTTGGTGTGCATAATTGTTTCTTGTTCGTGGTCATGTTGGCCTTGCATGTCTTTTGACATCGTGAGTGATGTCCCATGTTTTCAGCCCACTTTGTGTGACTCACTTTGTCTTCTTGCGTGTTTACATTACTACTTTTCTTAGTAGCTTTTTACATTGTTTGCATACATGATGAGGTTAAAATGTGAAATGAATGCTCTCATTTTACGTCCCTTTTAGGCATTTTTTTCTACATTGTTTAACTTTTGTTTGATCTATATATAAGCTAGGATGTAATTGTCCATATTTTGTTTGGTCTAGTTCAAATGTCTAAAACTCTATAATTCCTAAAAAATGTGTGGAAATTCAGTTTTTTGATTAAATACGTCATATTTGGATAGGATAAGTGAATGGTGAAGTAACTGATAACTTTTTGATGAAGTTGGTTGGAATGCGGCTTAGCTCCAAAACTCCATCACTTAGCTCTGGTACTCCAGCACTTCATTCCGGAACTCTGACACTTAGCTCCAAAACTTTAGCAGTTATCTCTAGAAGGTTTCCCTTTGGTTCCAAAACTTCTAAAAGTTCTGGAACCAATGTGAATCTCCTTATTCTATCAAAATTTGGGTATGGAGTGATTAATGGGCCCTCCAATCATGAACAAACCAAATTTTTTCTGGTTCTTCACACTCTAGAAATACGTATGTAAGGCCAACAGCTATATGTCCAGCTAGTTTTCTAAATTTCATAATCTACTTTGGGCAGTATTTGGTTCCACTTGAATCTGTAGACAACTATGAAATAATCGTGATTGTAAATGCATCTTCGGATGGAATATATATATATATATATATATATATATATATATATATATAAAGCACTGGGGATAGATAAAATGGATATATATAGATATATAAACATATAAACATTTAAGTTTTGTAAGAAAAAATGATTCAATAATAAGATAGGCATTTAATTTTGAGAGAAATAATGCATTAATTCTTAATTCAAGGTGGAGCAAGGGCCCACTCCTCCAAGAAGAAGGATCTTTTCATTGGTATTTATATTTTCAAGCAATTTCTATAAATCTATTATCTAGCAGTTTTGTAAGTACTTTTGGTTCTTTAGTTAAATTTTGTTACATAATTGCCCCTCCAGGTGTTGTAGATTAAATTCTTATTTATTTGCAAGCATTTTTAACAACATTTTCAAACGTGTGTTTATTTCCAAGCAGTGTGTTTAATTCTGCAACGTGTGTTTATTTCCAGTAGTGTTTTCAGTTCTACAAAGATTTATTCATTTCAGCAATGCGTGTTTATTTCAATAAGTTTCTTATAGTGTAGCTTTAATAAGGCTTAAACCAAAGAATCTTAAGACACTTAAAACCCCCCCAGAAAAATAAAAAATAAAAAGTATCTACAATCAATTACTAGTTCACCCAAGACTTCTCTTGTTGCATATAACTTTAGACACACCCTTGGTTTTTATGGCATCAACCATGAGTTTATTAAATGAAGGGAATAATGAAACCCATCAGTAGCTTACGCATTTTTTTCCATATGCATTCATGTTTACAATTATATTTTTCTAGCCTTCTTGTTTGTGCATTCCTTGTATTTTACCAAGCACTTTACAGGCTAACAACATACATTCGGTTGATCCTCTTTTGGGACTGCATCCTCCTATCAATGATGTTGCATGCACCCCTAAAGAAGATGGCCAAAGTTGGGGGTTACATACTAAAACAACATATTTACACTGGTTCAGTTCAGTGCACTTTCCACCCTTAGCATTTTGGGTTTACATCCAATGAGTGAGTTCAAACTAGTCTATGAACTCCATACACAACAAATTTTATAGAACATAGTGTCCTTAGCATTCTGGGAAGCAATTACAGGCTTGGAGGTCACAATGGGTGTGCCTTTCAACACTACTTTGGCCAGTGCCATCGATTCTCCTAGAAAACCAAGATGACATAGAGATATCTTCACACATATTAAGGGAAGTAGTTAGATCTTGGAGGACACAAAACATTACCTCCCTACACTTCTTCGACCTACGACATCAGATCACCCTAAAAACCTCAGAAGTACAAGATATCCATCTACAATCTTTCTCTCGACATAGATCAGGTGCACAGGTTCCATTTACACTTTGTCATTTTTTATTATTGGAAAATAGTTTTTTGAAAGGGACTATACCCCTTTACAACAGTGCTCAAAAGCAAAATTTAACCCCAGAAAGCCCAACAACAAAAAACAGCCAAAAACCAGCAAAAACAGAACAGCTACTTCAAAGCAGCGAAAAAACAACAACAAGGCAGCAATGCAGCTGCCCAGCAACTGTGCAGAAGGCCATTTACCCAGATGTAACAATAATAGCACAAAAAACACAAATCAAACCTTGTCCAGAGTGGTGGGGGATTTAGATTTGGTGTTACCCTTCTTTTTCCGATCCACCACTGTCCAATCCGGATTTCCAGGATCCAATGCAATTGAAGCATCTGCAATGGATTTGGTGTGAAAGTGACCCACAGACAAAACTTCCTTAAATACTGAATCAACAATCTGTGGAGCATAGCCTGTAGGTAATTTCTCAATTTTGGCCTATGGAGCAGCCACGACGGGTGAGTCAACTTGCAAGGGGGCACTAGAATCCTCAGCTGGATTTGAGTTAATTGTGAGATGTTCAGGGAGAGAATCCTTCCACCAGGCAGTTTTGTTCTTTCGTTTGGAATGTTCACAATCGTTTGTAGCATGACCAGTTTGGAAGCAATGCCGACATTTGAAGGCAAGTCTCTCATAGTCAATCCTCTGTACCCAGAGCCTTTCTCCAATCTGAAGATTGATTTCTGCTGGTAAGGGTTTGGAGGTATCTATATCAACCAATATTCGAGCAAATGTAGTATGAGTTTGAATGGAGGTCTTACCATCAACTGCCACACATGAGCCGAGAGTATCACCTATAGCAGTGAGACAAGATTTGTTCCAGAGTTATAACAGAAGTCCTGGTAAACGAACCCAAATCGGGTAGGTATCAAACGACTCCTTTAACGGATCGAATGATCGATACCATGGTTTGGACATAAGCCCATGTTCCCCCCAAACCCAATACTGGCTAAAAATTAAATCCCTATCAGCAGGGGTTTCAAAGACAACAATGAAATAAGCTTTAGCATAGGAATAAAGCTCGATCTTACCTTGTATTTTTTCTTTCCATCTCTAGGTTATCCATACATGGAGCTGAGAAAGCTTAGGCCAAAATTTATGGAATCTGCATATGAGTCCCAGCTGAGAGAGATTTTCCTCCTCCTTAAGAATCTTTATAAGTAGATCCTTCCCAATTTTCAGTGTCGGGACCTCCTGAGAGGGTTTCAAGATCTCATTTCTAGTATTCTCCTTTTGTTTGTAGACCGTTGAAGCATAAGAAGTGGATTTATCTCCACCAGAGGTTTTCTGAAGCGAGTTGGATCTATCCATGCTCTTGAAGGAAGATCCGTCATTTTTAAATGATTCATTGCCATTGTTGAGATTTGTAGGAGAAACTTTATCACGGATTTTCTTTGAATGGGGGTCTTGATTAGCATCAAAAGCCATGTCAATCCAAGAGGTTGGAGCTGCATTTTCCACACCAGTTTTACAGGTGCCGCCATTAGTTTTTCATGCTAGGGACAGATTTCCATATCCGTCGCCAAGGAGAAGGGTTTCCTGTTCTGATTCACTAATCGTGCCTCCAACAGTCCCGTGTTCTGGCCGATCCAAGCAATGAAAAGGGTTTGAAGACATGCACGACCTCGTAGCAACCATGGCTAGGGCACGGCAAAGGCCCGGCTAGGGTAGACCTGCGCGAATGGGAGACGCGAGCGTGAACGGGAGACGCGAGCGCGAACGGGAGACGCGAACAAGGACCCCCTTAATACACAAGTATCATAACACTTTGTCATTTGCATACTTAACTTTTACATACTTTTACATGTACCTTTTACATTACATTTTTACACATACATACATATTTGAAGACTTGATTGTTTTCTCCTTGTAGGTCTGACCGTATGAGAAACAAACAGTGTAATGGAAGAAACAACAAGCAACAACAACAATGGTGTCAACAATGACACTTTGTGAAAAAAAACACTATACTAACCTGTAGGTACACTACACACATTAGCATCACACACATGTTCTTCCCTAGGTTCACTCTCACCACTTTTTCTTTGCACATTTTCATCTTTAGTTTCCACAGTCCATCCATTGTTGTATCATTCCACGCTTTGTCTAATTCTTTTGTGCATTATCTACAAAACTCTACATCAAACATTAGGTACACATCTCTATCTACTTTATGTTATTGAGCTTTCTGCTCACCAACATAAAGTGGGGGAAAATGTAGTTACAAAATCATGCACTTTAGACATTATTTAGCCCAGTTTCATATTACTATTTAGAAGGATCTTGAGTGAAGAAATTACTAGTTAACTACCTCATCTTTTATCCATCTTGTTTTATTTTAGTTCATCATTACCGACCTTTATACATCCACATGCATCCGGTCAGATTCTGTCATCCTTGTATTATTTTATCCTCGACTGGGGCATCCTATATTAGTACTGGGGCACCTATAGGTGCCCTGGTCCCACCAGGGGTGCTCCGGTCCCTTTTGCACTTTCCTGCAATCTTCTGGGCATTTTTATACTCTATTTTAGCTTTTTATATTTTTGGTGGTTAGAAATTTCGGGCTTAATTACGAAATTATATCAAGAGAAACCTATAAATATGAAGTTATAAGACCATATTGAGGGACCTAGTATCATTCACTACTATCACTCCATCTAGAGTTGCATCCTTATATTGCATTGGAGATCATTTGCATCCACACATCTCCATCACAAAGCACAAGGCTTAAGACAGCTGCATCACACACTTCATAGGGGGAGGATTCTATTATATTCCATGCACACATATTATTACCTTTTCTAGTTTTAGCTATTGCTTGCTACCTCATAAAGTGTGATTTGACACAAGAGCACCTCGGGAATATTATGCACACACTCACCAGAACTACATTTGGGTTTGAAATGAAGTGCAACACTCAATTAGTAAGCCTACTATTGTGGTAGCTGAGGTCATTCTGACCCAATCATTTGCATCTTTATTTTTGTTAGGGTTTTGATACTTCTTTTGGTATTTTGGAAGTCTTCTACATCATATTGGATTATTTTCAACAACATCCATTACAGAGAAAATGAATTTAATGCAATAGACAATCGAGGGTTTCAAACCATCTCCTAACCTTGTGAAGGCCATTTTAAGAGCTTTTACACAGAACAAGGTGAACCTAGTTTGCATACTAGAGCACCTATAGGAACCCTAGTCCCTTCCTAGGTGCTCCAGTCTACGGAATCAGTGCAAGATCCATCCTTTTTCGAATATTCTACATAGTCAGGTTGATATTTCCATGATTTCCAGTCACCTCTTCAACACAGTTCTTCGAGGAGCTATTATTCAGCTGATTTCTTTCCTCTTCTCTCTTGCACATTAGGGTTAGCATCTCCTTTTGCATAATTCTATTATCTCATTTACATACTTCTTATGAAACTTAGTTACTTATTTATAGTTGTTCATCAGCTTAGATTTACTATCCCCAATACTACATATTTGTTAATTTTAAGTTAATCAACTGCTGAAACTGTCCAAAATATGACCCTCTTGCCAAGTTTGAAGCACAACTAGACTGATGATTTCTTGGAAAACATTAAATACTACAAAATTTTGGAAACACAAGCTGATTTGGAAGGTGATTTGGGACTACTGCTAAAAATAATTTTTCCTCATGACATGCGTTGACAAAATACACTGTGCAAGATAAAAGACCAAGTAAAAACTATGTACAAAGATGAAAATCATACATGCCCAAGTGAAGCACGTAGAGTGTGCACAAGAACTTATTCTTCTGAAAACAAACCTACCTACTCTACTCTAACCCGAGAAGTGAAAATCTCAAACAAATCATGACACTGAGAAGGAGAAGTAGCTACCCTTTCTCACAAACTAAGACCATGTAATTGATTTGGAAAATGACATGATCTTGTACATGAGAGAAAACCTAAAGGAGGAAAATATTTCACCCAAATCATCAACTGGATACAAGAAAAATACCTCTTTTAGTTTCTCCGCATTTGGTTTTGAGAGGCATTGTATTTGATCCTTGATACTTTAAAGTTCATCCTCATGCCCAGAAGTGAACATAACTGGAGGAAAATCTAAATCTTGCTCCAATGAAGCCAGATAATTTATTTGACAAGATCTGATTTGTTGGATTTTCCCATTACTCTGCATTCCAACTTCAATAAGGAAGTATTCTTACAGACATTCCTAGAAAAGGTGATTGTTTGAGATCTGATTTGGAAATTTTTACTCATCCAAAAATAACTATTTTTATACTTTGATGACTGGTATGAGAGTGATGTCATCTTTATTCTCTTTTTCCTCCTTTTTCATGGTAGATTCATAGACAATATTAGAATCCTCAACTAAAATAATGAAACCTTTAATGATATCATCTTCATCAAGAGCTTCTGAATCTGATTCAGTCTCCTCTATTTCTAGTTCAAGAGGACTATTATGAGAAACATGTTCTTCTTGATCATTCTCTCCTATGATAAGAGGTTCTTCATGTTGAAGGATAGAGGATGGGGCAAAAAAAGTAATAATTTCCATAGGATCTTCTCCATCAAGGAAATCCCCCAAATTTGATAAACAAACATCCTCCTTACTGTCCAAATATGCCCAGGACTCATCTTCTTCCATGGTGGCTTATGGATCTTCAACTGGTTCACCGTTGGTAACCTCATCCTTAAACATGAAATTTGATAACTCAAAGTCATCCAAAAAATCATATTTTTGTAAAGTTAAAGGGGAAGAAGGGACTGTAATTTCCTCCATAACTTGCTTGTTACTCAAGACCTCTAGAATTGAAAATTCTTCCTCCATACCATGAAGCTCCCCATGGTTAGTTCTAGTTGTTGTTGATGGTTTTTTTGCATCAATGTAGCCTCCTAACAAATAAAAAATTCAAGAAATGCATAATAATAAGGATCATTGCAATCCATTGAGATACCTTGCACACTTGGGTTCTTCTCTTCCTTTACTTGTACACACTCCTCTTCTTGTGAAATAAGAGATGAATTTTCTTCCTCTTCAGCTAAATTTGCAACATTTTATAAATCTAAAACCTCTTAAAGAATGGTGCCATTGTGGACACTACACTCGGAACACAAGGATTGATGATCATCATCTTCTTGTTTCTTAACTTTTCCATTTATAAAATCATCCTTCACCAATTGTTCCTAAACCCCAAACTCGACTGAAGGATTATTCATTAGTGGCATTTGAGTAATTTTGAACTTGGTAGCCCAATTTATCAAATTATATATTGATTCTTTCTGTCTATTATCTTCTACTTTCTCTCCTCCATGACTAATTTTCTATTTTTGATTCTCCCATAATGGATTTGGGAATACAAGAGGGGGGATGGGTTGGGTTTTAACTAGGTTTTTCAATGTCTGTGGTGGAAGGGAAGGTAAAATTTCTTGTTTTTGTGGAGGGGATGAATTTTTAGAAGGGAAAAGGGTAGAAAATCCAAGATGATATGGAAAGGTAAGACACAAAGAAATGGATTCCATAGTGGGGGCAGTATGCAAGAATCTAGAATCATGACATTCAAGTTGAAATGATGTAGATTGGGAAAGAGAAATATAAGGACTATGAGGTAGTGGTGTAGGACTTACCCATTGATAAGGTTTCCTTGCATCAATTTAATACACCTCTATCTCCTTGATCCATTTTGCAAGTTATGGTAGCATTTCAACCATGCCATAAAGCGTATGCTAAGGGCTGTAGTATTTTGGCATAGGGCCAACCCATGGAAAAGGTTACCTAAAACCAATTCTGAATGCTTTCAACTGAGATGTAGCCTTGGTCTAAACCATATTTGTCTCCATTCTCTGAACCTTCTTTTACAAATCAGTGTCTCCATAGAATTATCATCATCATCTGCATACCCTTGTTCTTGATAAGCTCCATAACCAAAATAATTTTGATATTTCTCATAGGGATAGGCACCATGATTTTGAATATGATTTTAACACTGATATAGAGGTGTATTGAAACAAATTGGAGGTGGATTGAACTAGTTTTGTTGTTGTAAGTGTGGATTTCATGACGGGAATGAAGTCATGATTGCACAAATTCATGTATAGAAGAAAAATGAAAGATACATAAATAAAAATGGATGAAAAGAAAGGTTAGCAACTTAGAAATGGATTTTTTGGATCAATGGAGTTGCTAGATGTGCTTTGCATATGCCTCCAAAGGTTGGATTCCAACAAGAACACACCAAATTGTTGAAATTAAGAGGCAAAGATCTTTAATCTATTCCCACATGGCATGCTAGAACTGTTATAAAAAAAATTAGCACCATGAGCTATGGCAATGATAGATCCCTAATTTTCGCTAACATTGGACCATCTCTCAAGATGTGGGAATTGTGAACTTGAGATGGACCTTCCGAGAAGGTCAGCTTCTTCTTCCTAAAATTATGTAATAAAACTAATCCTAATGCAAGAAAGCACCTAACTACACCTATCCTAAAAATTCCAAGGGATCACGGAGAAGGAGAAATGGTGAAAAAGAGAAATCCTACACTATAGAGGTGATAACACTAGAAAAGGGGGGTGTTGAACAATCCAAAATGCATGAAAATGGAGAAAGGTGAGCATGGTGAGGATGGACACACATCATAGGCCAAGATTGCACACCATGCACCACTTTCAAAAAGCACAACAAGATATGAACATGCAATGGGAATAAATAAATGCACAACATACCAAAAATATGAATAATGACAAGAGAAAGTGACAAAAACAGTGCAAGGATTGAGAAATCATCACAAAACACAAGTTTTATTACTCCAAAGTGTTGCACAATAAATCAAAGTAGAAGAAGAAGGCATGATTCACCATTAAAATTCCCAAAAATGAAGGCTCTAAGCTCTACATCTACCCTGTAAGAAGAAAGAAGAGAGCAACATGGAACAATGTCCAACTCCCCCAAAAAATGAGCTCTCTTTTATAATATATTGGAAAAATTAGTGAGAGAGAAAGAGGGCAAGGTTTTGTCTTCAACCACCAAAAATCATCATTAATGCACTTTATAAAGGGATGGAGACACTTGCAAGAGACATTCCATCACGTACTTTATCTCGTGGATGAAGAAAACGACACCCACACCTTCATTTATTGCTTTTAGCTGACTTGGAAGTTGTGATTTTGATTTGAGATATTTTTCTACCTTTTCACTTACCAATCTCCACCAAATCTATAATTTATTGATTTATGAGTGTAGAGGATCAAATCATGATTCCAAAAAGTCCAATTTTTTCCAATTTGGCTAAGAAATGAGAAAGTTATGGGATTTTTAGTGCAAAATGCTTTTTATCCATTTCCACACTTACCCACCATTTCACGGAACTGTGCATTACATTTTTTTGCTGGAATTGATTATTTTCCCTTTTTCCATTCATAATTGATTTTCCATCTTAAGTGATCTAGGGAAGGAATTTTAAAAATATGGGGGCTCCACAGTCTTTAATTTTCCAAATTTGGGAGTGGGGAGAGCTGAATGTGCTTAAATTTTGGGCCAGATCACCAGATGGATTGTTGAGTTGGCATGGTTTTGCATCCCCATGAACTCTATTTCCATGTTAGGCTTGACCTTCATTCTACATTCTCCTCAACTTGTATCGGGTAACCTGGATTCCACCGAACCCCGACCGGCTCCTTGCATTGCTAGGTCGGTGGTCCCAAAACCGACTTATCTGCCTTCTCCTTTTGTATTTCAGATCCCCTAGCCCCACGGGGAACTCACCATCACTGAGACCATTTCTTTAGTGCTTTGATTCTTCACATCGACTGATCATATGCTTGGCATCCCAAGTTCCCACCTTACTTCAGTTGTTTACGGGGTCCGAGTTCCCGTGACCCTTCCCCAAGCCACATTGACCTTTGTTTCACCGTGCCACTTTGTGGCCGTAACCCCACATTCCTACCTAGATCACTGGGACCAAAAATCACCCATGAGATGTATCCTTTGCATTGTAGAGTTTTCGGGGCCTATAGGGAATTCACAACCTGAGTTCACCTGGGCCCCTTGTACCCTGAACGTCTACTGCGACCGACAACACCCTGACATGGAACTCTCCTCCAGCTCACTAAGTTGGCTCAGTGAGCCAAATTTCCCTTGTGCATCACCTAATATCACCAACAAATAGACCCTCAAGCTCATTGAGGTCCTAACGATCCAAAAACCATAGCTTGACCCTAAACCAGCTCACTAGATAGCTCAGTGAGCTGTCTTTGAAACTTTGCCAATTTTATCCCCTTTTTCACTATTTTTGATTGAATTTATGAATTTTTTCAAGGATCCAGACCATGAAGAGATGAAGTAAGGTTCCCCAAAACATTTTTTTACCACTTACTCATTTTTTCCATTTTTAAATCAATTTTTAAAACTCCTTTGCCACTGAGACCAAGGGGTATGGGGGTTCTAAACTTCTCCATTTTCATAAATTCTCTATTTTTTTCCCATTTTCTTGAATTAAGAAGACAAATGAAGATGAATAAAGTGTTCCAAGATCCCATTTCACTGTTTACCTCAATTTTATCCAAAACTAACTAAGTTTGAAAACCCAGTAGAGGAAAAATATCTCTGAATGACTCCCAACTTCCCAAAATCACTACAATGCTCCTAAAACTTGAAATTTTACATGTATCTCACCAAATTTCTCTATGAAGCCTTTTCCAGTGTTCAATTTAATCTTCCCAAGTTTTCTATTTTTACCAGTGGGTAAAAATAGATAACAATTTCTTCTAGTAGGGAAGTTGTAATTTCTCTTAACCTTACCCTTGTTGATGATACAATGTTATCAAAGAGTGTTCCTGTGACAATTACCTTATCAACATCATCGATTATTATTTGAATTAAGTGCATTGGTATCTCATATCCATATAAAAAAGCACATACTTCTCTAAAAAAATTTAAGCTTAGAAAGCTAGTTGGATTTCCAATCTTTATAAAATTTTCCAACTCTCAAACTTTGGACCCGAAAAGGTAGTCTCATTAAGAAACAAATATTCTATTACTAAACAAACATGTTTCCTCAAACTAGAAAATTCGACAATATATAGTTCTTTCTTAGGATTGTTTAATTAAATGATGGATTTCATCCAATATGGGAATGATACCACACAACATCAAAAATTTCTCTATATCAGTTAAATGATGTATCAAATCACGAGCCTTGTCCACTTCCATGTGATTCTACCACATTACTCCCAATATGGATTGATACTCGTTGTAAACCCTATGAACTGATTGATACAATGAGATCTATCTAGTGTTGACATATTTTAATAGATTATGACCATTTTTCAATCCTTCTACAAACTTTTATAATTCCATGAACCTTTAGGACTACAAAATAAATAAGCATGTACCTTTTGAACAAGTTATTAAAATGTTTCTATAGGTTTAAATTTACTAACAATTTTGTATGCTAGATTCATTTTATGAACCATAAAATGAATGAGAATTATGTACAAGAAATGGGATGTTTGTAGTCTTTTGCATAGACCACTATAATGAGCTTGCATTATAGATACCCAATCTTCCCGAACGCATACCAACTTTGTTGCAATTGTAAGACAATCCATGCCACCGATATCCTTCAAAATTCTTATCACCAATTCACATAGGTTTTCAGTATTGGATTTCTTTCTCATATTGTGAATAAAATGTAAGTGATTTTGTTTCACATTAATCTCAATAGTATAAACATACATACAAACCCAATAAGTATTATCTACTGATGTAACCTCATCAATAGACAAAGACACATATCATGCAAACTTATGTTTCTCTTTCATGTCTTCTTTTTCAACCATAGCTACGCATTTCATCTAATTCCAACCACTACTTTTAGACTCGATGAGATGAGAAAAGTGTGAAAAGACAAACTATTCTTATGTTCATGAAAAATATGTTATAGAACGACCTCTTTTAAGAATGTGAAAAATAGTAGCTAGCTGAACTGTTTTACCTAAAAGATTGTTTTGAAGACCTTGTTAATGATCAAGGGATCATTTTCAAAAGTCTCCCTAAACATCCCTAAATGGTGTCAGTGCAGAAGATCATCTCGAGAGCTTTCCAACAACTATAAGAACGCGACAAATGGACATCGGGAGCTCTAGATATGTTCGGTCAAAGTTCAGACAGCGGGAAAGTCAACTCTGGTCAACTGGTCAATATTTGGACTGAATCGCACTGTGACACGTGGCTTGCCACCACTCGTCGAATTTGTTTGATTTTCCTATCGGTAGACGACAAGTGGAATATATGCTAATTACCGAGTTAATTTATTTCTAGGCCACATTGTATGGGTCGAAATTATAATTATGGTAAGGCCACTTTCCAAATGCCACATATATATATTAATGTTTAAAACATTAGTATTAAACTCCACTAACCGCCAAATTTCCACATGGAGGAGGTGGTGAAGCAGTTGGTGGGGAGGCAGGTTTAATGGCATGCGTGGTACCAAATCCATGTGGTGGTAGGGGGTGAAGTTATGCTCCAACGTGGTCTTTGACCACCTTATATGCATGGACTATCCCACGTGAAGAATGGAGTAGGTAATGTTTAATAAAACCTTACCCAAATATAAAGGCCGTCAAATGTGGGATGAATACCCACTTTAGTATATAAAAACCGCCCTCTTCACCCTTAGCCGCTCAATGGGGATTTTTATCCTATTTAAAATGCTAGGCGCTCCACATGGGATATTTAACCCATTATTAAAACATGCAATCTGCCCACATAGGGATTTAATCCCATTACACTATGCTACGGGATGACGCTATTATTAGCCTTAGGGATAATTTTTAATGCATTTTTTTAAGGGCCCTATTTTTTATATAAATAGGGAACCTGATTCTATTGTAATGGAGACACACCGATGCAACAGACACACAAACTTGGAGAGAAGCTCATTCCTAGAGTGCTGTAAGCGAAGTCCGAGCCAAGAGTAGAATGAGAAATTGTTGTGTGAAGACCTAAATTATTTAGGCATTGTATATTTTTATATTATTGACCTATTATTTGTTAGGCAATAATAAATTAAATATTTGTGGCTAGGAGTTATTTAAACTACCTAGTTGGCCCATAGCGCCAAACCAATTACTTGTAAATCCTGGATTGTCGACCGGAGTGCTAGCTTCGCATTGTTTGCATCAGGAAGGCCAATCAAAACCAAAGGAGATTGTACGCATCAGGAAGGTGGAAGTCGAGGTGCTATTTTTCACCCTTGTCGTCCGAAGGTAACTGGTGTACTGATAGGAAAGTAAAATTCCATTAGGTTTTCTTGTGAAAGTACTATTGCAACTTACAAGTTTTGACTAGTGGAATGGTTCGATCACGAACCCGGAGACGTAGGCAATTGCCGAACTCCGTAATCAATCTGTGTGCAATTGTCGTTATTGTCTTGCATTATTTTAAATTGATTACTTAAAAGGAGTAAATTATCGGCACATAATTAAAGCCTATAAGGGTTCTGAGATCAGGTAGTAATAATCTGGTTATTTTCAGATCATGTTTGGTATCAGAGTTAGTTTAGCTCCATATTTGTTTTTCAGTAAATCTGATTAACAAGGTGATTGCTTCAAGATTGGTGCAGTTGGTTCAATTTGTGTGAACAGGGTACAAGTACACTATGGGCAAGATGTCTAAACAAGCAAAGCTCGAAGAGATTGAAGCTTATAATCACCAGATCCAGGAAGAGAACTCTCTCCTGCGATCAATGTATTCCTCCTTGGAAGAGGAGAATGCTCGTTTGAAATCAGAACTTTAAACCAAGGATGAGCTCTTGGCAAGGTTACAATGTGGTGATTAGAGGAAGGAAATACCTTCAACTTCAGATGTAGAGGCCATGGCAGATGATTGCACTGTAAGTTGTTCACCACGGGAATCTTCTTCTTCCTCCCATTTGGTTTCAGATTCAGGTAATGAAGTCTTTGGTTTGTTTGAAAAGCATACTAGGGCATTGGATCCAAGTTACTAGATAAAATGGGATTTGATGGAAGAGGCCTTGGTAAAAATGGCCAAGGTATTGCTAACCCAATACAGGTCGAGGATCGTCCTTGTTTTGCAGGTTTGGGTTATCCTAGTGTGGGAATGGAAATTGGAGAATGCTCCAAGAACGTTGACGGGAGACAAGCTTCTGAAAGCAAAGTGATTACCCCACTAGTCTTGCAAGGAGATTATGAGCAGGAAAGTTGTGCTTCGTCATCACAGGCAAGATATGGTAAGAGAAATCAGTGAAGAGGTAATGAGATTCCACCTCCAGTTTCTTACCATAATCATAAGCACAGTAAAACTTTTGATCCACTTTTTTAGCTTAAGAAGTATGGTTATGATTTTCAGAAGATGTGGAATTCTTTTCCATGTACTTTTTGTGGATTGCATAATCATTCAGTGGCCAGATGCTGGAAGAGAAGGACAGTGATGAAGATGATGCCGTTCATCAGGAACAAGGAAAATCAGAAAGACCAATCTCGTCATGCAGAGTCGAGAAATGGCAGAAAGAGTTCCTCATCTCAGAAGAAGGAGATTAAGAGGAATTTTGTGCTCATTGCCAGAGGAATAGGCATCAGGTGGAAAATTGCTAGAAACTGCATCCATCTCACCATCAGAATAATGGCAAGCCAAAGATGGAATGGAGGCCTATTGCAAAGGCAGAAGAAGTTTCTACTCCACCACTAGTTGACAATTCAACCCAGGACCAGGTAATACCTGAAAGTGGAAGTCCTTTAAAATGGGTAAGTCAACAATTTTTCAATTATATATTGCATAATTCAGATTGATGGATTGTATGCAGTATTAAGTTTGGAGATAAGATATTGTGAGAAAATGCTGAGAGAAAGGTTTACAATACTCAGTGGATTTTCTTACTTAGAAAATTTGATTATTGCTCCAAATATATCTCCTAATCAGCTTGTGAGTACCTGTTACAGCTTGGATACAAGAAATAACTCATATAAAGCTTGGAGATTGATTTGCCATTTGTGCAAACAATAGAGTTCACAGAGATCAGCTCGGAACTTCATTCTGTGTAGAGGCATTGTGACCGTGCAACAAAATGGTAGCTGAATCACCGTTGGCATTGACGTTGGGTCGGAACTTCATTCTGTGTAGAGGCATTGCGACCGTGTGTAGCAGAATGGTACCTGATATTAGTATGTCAACAAGAGGAGCTCTCAAAGGATTAGCTCGGAATGTCATTTGGTGTCAAGGTATTGCAACCACACATACGAATGGTAGCTGATCAACAGACTTAGCATCATGCATTAGAGGCTCGAGTCTTGAAAGAGGCTTAGCATCATGCATCAGAGGCGTTGAGGTCTAAAGAGACTTAGCACCGTGCATTGGAGGCTCGAGGTCTTGAAAGAGGCTTAGCATCATGCATCAGAGGCGTTGAGGTCTGTAACAGACTTAGCATCGTGCATTGGAGGCTTGAGGTCTTGAAAGAGGCTTAGCATCATGCATCGGAGGCGTTGAGGTCTGTAAATGGGACAAGGCATTGTCCATCACTGACATCGGATCAATCAAAGCTCTACATAACATGGAGTTCCTTCAAACCAATTCGGATTCTGCGGAATCAACTCGGAGCTAGGAGCTGTGTTATAGAGTCAAAGAATATCCTTGTTGTCAGATATCAAGAAGCTTAGCACCGCACAGAAGGAGCATTGAGGTTTCATTCAGAAACTTAGCACCATAAAGCGGAGGCGTGGAGGTCTTCTTCAGATATCAGAGTGGCGCAGTGGAAGCATCATGGGCCCATAACCCACAAGTCCCAGGATCGGAGTAGAGTTGTCGAAGTGAGAAGGTTGGAGGAGAAGACCCAAGGTCTACTACAGCAGCACTTCCGAGGTGGCCGCAGAGTTTTCATATTCAGTACAGTATGGAAGCTTTTTGGGACAGAAAGCTTTTCTCAGTGGGGAGGTGTGATCAAGGGATCATTTTTGAAAATCTCCAAAACATCCCTGAAATGGTGTCAGTGTAGAAGATCATCTCAAGAGCTTTCCAATGACTGTGAGAACGCGGAAAACGAACATCGGGAGCTCTAGATATGTTCGGTCAAAGTTTAGACAACGAGAAAGTCAACTCTAGTCAACTAGTCAATATTGGACCAATCGCACTGTGACACGTGGCTTGCTAACACTCTTCGAATTCGCTCAATTTTCCTATCGAGAGACGAAAAGTGGATTACATATGTGTATACATTAGTATTAAATCTAATGTTGATATATAAGTATTAGACTCTACTAACCGCCAAATTTCCACGTGGAGAAGGTGGTGAAGCGGTTGTTTGGGAGGGAAAAGCCATATGTGGAAGCTTCCACGTGGAGGAGGAAATGAAGCGGTGGTAAGGGGGCTAGGCCCATGCGTGGACTGTCCCACGTGAAGAATGGAGTAGGTAAGGTTTAATAAAACCTTACCCAAATATAAAGGCCGTCAAATGTGGGATGAATACCCACTTTAGCATATAAAAACCGCCCTCTTCACCCTTAGTCGCTCAATGGGGATTTTTATCCTATTTAAAACGCTAGGCGCTCCACATGGGATATTTAACCCATTATTAAAATGCAAGCTGAAGGTTTTAATCCCAGATGCTACGGGATGACGCTATTATTAGCCTTAGGATAATTTTTAATGCATTTTTTTAAGGGCCCTATTTTTTATATAAATAGGGAACCCTATTGTTTGCAACAGACACACAAACTTGCTCATTCCTAGAGCGCTGGAGGAAGTCCGAGCCAAGAGTAGAATGAGAAATTGTTGTGTGAAGACCTAAATTATAGGCATTGTATATTTTTATATTATTCCAATAATAAATGAAATATTTGTGGCTAGGAGTTATTTACCTAGTTGGCCCATAGCGCCAAACTAAACTTGTAAACTGGATTGTCGACCGGAAGCTTCGCTGTTTGCGTCGGGAAGGCCAATCACAGCCAAAGGAGATTGTGCACCAGGAAGGTGGAAGTCAGGTGCTATTTTTCACCCTTGTCATCCTGAAGGTCTGGTGTACTGATAGGCAAGTAAAATTCCATTAGGTTTTCTTGTGAAAGTACTATTGTAACTTACAAGTTTTGACTAGTGGAATGGTTTGATCACGAACCCGGAGACGTAGGCAATTTCCGAACTCCGTAATCAATCTATGTGCAATTGTCATTATTGTCTTACATTATTTTAAATTGATTACTTAAAAGGAGTAAATTATCGGCAAATAATTAAAGCCTATAGGGGGTCTGAGATCAGGTAGTAATAATCTGGTTATTTTCGGATCATTAAATTAAGATGTAATTTTCCCTCCCTTATGTGCAACTGTTTTTTTTAGTTCTCTTGTGCTCCTAAATTTCTTTTTCGTACTTAATATGTAGACAATCATCCATAGTTTTCCATTTGGCAACATTCTTCACAAATTTGTCTACGATTTACTTTTCATATATCTTTCCTACATGTCTCTCAATAGTATCCAATTTAAGTTACATTCTCTTGTCCGCGACAAAATTTGCATCTATAGATTGTACATTTGCATTATTTTGGAGGCTAAAATTTATTTTCGTTTTCAACATGTACAATAAATGGAAACTTAGCAACCCACTTTAACCTAAAACTCCTTCCCAAGTCCTATTTTATTACCTTTCTCTTTCTGTTAGAAATAGGTGTCCTCTGAGTATTTGGTGTGGTGGAATTTAAATTTTTTGAATGTAAAAAGATCCACCTCGAACATTAAATCGAGAAGGTGAAGATGTCTTAGCACTAGAGTGGAAATTTAAATAATCCAGTGATGCAATTTCAACTTCATTCAATGGAATGTATTTAAGGTGAGGCATTTTATTGTCATCATTATTGAAAACATTAGTCATCAAATCATCAATGAAATCACTCTGAGTTTAATTTACAACACAATCACTATCCCTTTATAGTGATGGAGAAGGATGTGCTTTTGTAGATTTTTTCTCAAAATAAGATGCAATTTTTTATATGCCAAAACCAAGAAGTGTTGCACTTTCTTTCTTTTCTGAGGTTCTCTTTTTAGTTATCATTTTCTTGTAAGGGACAATTTTTGAGTTGGCTATGATGAGATAAAAATTGAATATAAGGTGTTGCACTTTCGTAAAACATGTAAAGTAAAATGACACTAGAATTGATGCACATATACTAGTGGTACTATAAAATAAAAGAAAACTTAAAAATTATTGGACATATTTTAATATATTATAGCATTTCTAACAACCTAACTTATAAAACCAGATAAAGAAAATGTGACATGATAGAAAACAAGTTTTAAATTGAAAATTACCTACACTAAGTACTTGTAGGATGTAAATTACAATGCTACAGCCTACAAGACCTTATTTTTTTTATTTTTTGTAAGCAATATGCTGAATCCTTTTATACTATTTGGAACAATGCCAAAATCACAAATTCACAAATTAGGAAATATAAAAATAGATCTATGTGTGTGTATATATATAAGTGGAAAATTTAATAAAATTTCAAAATATCTCCTTAAAATGTTAGTGATTATGACCAAAGGGTACATATAATTATTGGTGGTTCAAGAATGTTATGAAATCCCGACATTGATTACATGGTGATCCATTAAAAACATATATTAGGATTAGAAATTTGGTTTCTATTCATATGGGAAAATTAATGTTTGGGTTTTTTAGGTGAAACATAGGTAGTGACAGATTCAGCTAAATAGCGAAATGCATATTCCAAAATTCCTACTATTTACCTAATTACAAATATTCACCACTAAAACTTTCCCTGCTAAGGCTCAATTCCAGCCCCAAATGAACGTGATGGAATGAATACCCCTTTTTCCTTGACATAAATATGAATAAGCCCGATTAATCATGCACTGATACTGATGATTGTAAAAAATTATATAAAGGATGTGGTTATTTCCAACATTTAAGAAAAAATGTTACAAGATAAGTCTAGGATAAGATTATATGTTATGTGATACAACAACATTAAAAACTTCTTCAGTTATATCCTATTTTTAGGTATATTGGGAAATATAGTTATGGGGTAGAAAGTGGGTGATAAAAAAGTACAAGGTAAGTTGAGGCTAATATTACATGTTATACGATACAAAAACATAAAAAATTGATTAAGTTATATCCTATTTTTAGGCATTGTGGGAAATAAAGCTATAGGGAAGAAATTGGATTCTCCTTCAAAGGCGTATGAATGATGTTAAAGCATCTTATGGAAAACACACTAGAGAAGAATCAAGAAGAGATCCTAAAAATGAAATAAATTAGAATTTTTTTTTTAGTCCCCTTGATGATGCAGAAATTAAACCAACCATTGACAATATAGATAACAAATATATGCTAATTTTGCCTCCTAATAAATTTGTGGTATAAATATTATCTCAAGAGGCGAAAATGCAAATCCATGTACAACATCTATCACATGTTTGGATTTGTAGTGACATAAAGATATTTTGGTATCAATTCTAAGCAATTGGGGAATATTCCCATGTCTAAACATGTCCCTAATAGGTTGAGGTAGGTTACTTTTCAGTTAATAATGTAAGGTCTCTATTTTTGTTGTTTTTGTGTAGAAGCATGAAGTTGAATATGTTAGTAATACACTAGACTACATGGTAGTTTATTTTTTTACTGGAGAATTTGGAAACCATGGTCCATGCTCAAAAGTTCCAGGAATATGGTACATATTTTTTATTAACATCATGTGCTCATATTGCTTGGCCCATCTAGGTGTAGACACCAAAATTGGGTCACACTCCCCTTGGTCCCCTTGCGAATAGCCAACTTAAACACATTCACCTAACCATGACCCTTATACCCCACATTAATATTAATTTAATTATTTACAATTAAATTAATACTCATCCTCACTTCATTCATTATTTAATTACCTTAATTAAAACCAATTTCCACCTCACCCCACCACCTCACCTAGACACCTCACCATAGACTTATTCATATCATGTTTCCATAACTAACTAAGACTTAGCCCTACTTACCTTAATGAACTAAGACTTAGGATAACCCGAAACACACATGCCTATTCTTCCTCTAACCACATTCTCATGTGTCTAAGCACAATGTTCCATTTAGACCCGAAATAAACAAGAAAAATCTGGAAAAGATAGCCAAGATCTGCTATTTCAGGCAACCTAGAATATCCCATCTTAACTGACACCAGTCAACCAAAAACTGATGCCGGTAACCCTAAAACGTCATTAGTTACCATATAACCATTTTGGTAACCTTGTTTGGGAGGTTAGACACATTCTCAAGTTTTGGAGCAAAGGAGATCTCCATGCAAGGAAGAACTAGAGATATTTTACACATCCAAGAAGCCATAGCAAGCACAACCATTGATAAGAAGGTATTTGCATCCATAGGAGCATTCTGGGAAGCACTACCATGACACTAATTTCCATTTCACTGATCAACCATCACCACCATCTAGCCATTGAACCTACACAACAGTAAGTGTGTCTCTAACCTACACCATTTCATTTCTATTTAGTTTATAAGATTCCTTCACCTTTGTTTATCAACCACCATTTATATTTTTACCCCACCACTATTGCCTTCCTTTGAACCAGACCATTCCCATCACTCACAACCATTTTAATCACCTCTATCTACTCCTGAGTACCTCTGAATATTCCCAACACCTCCCCAGACCTAAACCAACTCCTTACCATCTCGGATTCAATATTAGACAAATCCAAAAACCATGAACTATTGAGTTATTACCAGCCCACAGTAACCGTCGTTGGTTATTACTAAACCATCGTCGGTCATACCAGACCGATGTTAGTCTTTGTATTTGGCAGTCTTCCTAACACCAGATCTAAAGAACATTTTCCAAGTGACTCAAGTGACCTAGAATTTGACCTTGACCTATTCCAAAACCTTAATTATTTACCTCATTTCCATATCTAATCACAGCCTAGCCTGTTATGTTAGATTTTCTTATTGTATTTGGATGAGATACCTACATCATATCAATTATAGTGGGAAATTATTTAATTATGTAATTTCTTGCATTAAATTGTATTAAACATTGGGTTGACTACCACCGAGGAAGTATCACACTTCTTAGATCTAGCATACACTAGGTATCCCACTAACATATATTGTTTAACTCTTTCTCATGGTTTTGTTTTGTATGTCAGGTAGTTCCTCCTAGCCAAAAGAAGGCTCTCATAGTCAGCATTGGATCAAGAAGTCAGAACGTGCACAACAACCTTCCAACTAAACATCACAATAGGTATTCCTCCTTGGCCCACATTCTTATTTGTTTGGTCTAAAAACTTAAAGAAAACGATGAAAATTTTTGGCACGCCTGGTGGAACCCATTCGGGGTTCCTTGAATTTTATTCATTCCTAGGTGAAAGTTGTGTGTTTGTTTCCCTTCTGAAAAGATAACACGTTAATTTCCTCTCTGGAATCTTCCTCTCTTTCTATTGTCTAAAAGTAATCATGTTTTTGGTGCTATAAAAAGAATGCTTCTTTTCTTTCATTAGTATTGCATTAGTGAACGACCATCCCTCTTTTGGTTCACTACTTGCTACATCAAATATCACACTTCGATTTTGGGCTTAAAACACTTGCATAGAATTCTAATTTATTGAATTTTAGCTCACATTAAAAATAAGGGAAACCTATATGTTGAAAGTCATGCCCAGCTGATGGTTGACATAACTGAATCATAGAAAAGCACATTATTTCTTCTCTCTTTACCAAACTGCACAAATTGGAATATATACATCTTCTTAAACAACATCCCACTCGGAAGAAGCTGTCAAAAATCACATGATCATAGGATTGACAATGGACACCTTACCAGTTATCTTTGTCCAGTCATCACCTCAGAGAACGGTCTGCCCCTACCATAACATAACTTGAAACCTAACATTTTGAATTTCCTTCTTCATAAGAAGCCTTCCTAACCAAAAACTCTACTCTAAATTCACGAGTCAATATTTTTAATAGCATAAGCTAAACACACTAAAATCAATTGTTGGGTTACGTATTTTTATTAGCTTTGTGCTTGACTTGCGTTTTGAGGTATGATGATACAATTCTTACTTTTCTTGTCACTTTTCACACTTCACCATCATAGTTGGAGTATTGTGACTTTCTCAGAGTGTGGTCAGGACCTCATCTTATCATCCCCATACTTCTGGGTTGATTATTCATCTAATCTAACATTCACAAACATTCATTTTTCTTCATTCTTTAGATTTCACAATAACTGGCATCGGTTTAGTGACTGTTGTCAATTTATATCTGATCGACATCGGTTTACCAAACCGGTGTCGGTTCCTTTCTCTTTTTATTAATCTACCAAAAAGACACTTATCTCATCTTCTCTTCTGTTTAGAGTCTCTGTGTATCATTGTAATCTCTGTACTCTGATAATAGTAATCAAATACACCTTTCCTGTTTGAAAATAATCATTTTCTACATCATTTGCTAAAACTGTCATTTTCTCACAGTAACCGGTAAACCATCATCGGTCAATTTGACCGGTGTTGGTAATCCTGTTTGGATTTTAATCAAAACATTTACCAAATTTTCCTCTCAGAATCTATTGTCCCATCTTTGATGTTCCCTATGTCATTTACATAGCATAGTTCACCTGATATATGCTGATTCACATGGTGTTGAATCGTAGCCAAACTAATGCCCCTATATTTCATGCCAGCCATTAGCTAATCCCACCTAGTCCTGACCATCGTCCATTATTTCACCTATGGGATCTGACTCAACTTATCCCCATCACTACCTGTGATAGAGGTGTTCATGAGACTCCTCGACTAGAATCCCACTACCCTCAAGTATTACCTTGCTCATTCTTCCACTCAGGATTCCTCAGAAGAGTTAATATATGACATTACCATATCTATCCCTCCTCCTCTAGACCCCAATTCTGCATTAGCTAGCACCCGTTTAGTGCTATTGGTCATCTACTTATCACCTTTCATATCTTAGCTAAATCCCATAGACGCTATATACTGCAGGCATCTACGTCATCAATTGCACTGCAACATCGACTGTCCCTCTGACAAGCCATTATGAGTATAGCTTCATCTGTGCCCACCATTTCACATATACCCATCGCAATCGAAACCTCCTCTTAGTGTCAGAAACTTACACCCCTTTCTAAAACCTCATCCTTTATATCCCACAATCCTTATCCCAATCACTACTAGAGTTGTTACGACTACCCTACCCACTTACACATATTACCATTAACCCCCGCAACTCAGCTATCACTTATGCTGGATATGTGCTAGTAACATCTATCCTCCTACTCAGTTCTCATACTCGATGCCACCATACACCAGAATACAAACCTACTCCATACATTCAGCATCAACCTCCTTTTCGTATAGGGGGCACCCATTCATCCTAACCTACTAATGAACCTCATAATGTTATGTTTGTGAATCCTATTTTCATGTAGAGTGTTTTTACACCTTTCTATGTGTTACACTCGGGTATTTTTTAAACGGTGGGTCCCACTACGCCGGTGAGCGGGTTTAGGGCGTTCGGGGGGAAGCCCCCGAAGCAAATTTTCATGGGTGGTTTATTAATCCCATGGGTCTGGGTACCGTTAATTCCTCTCTGGACTCTTCCTCTCTTTCTATTGTCTAAAAGTACTCATGTTTTTGGTGCCTATAAAAAGAAATGCTTCTTTTCTTTCATTAGATTGCATTAGTGAACGGACCATCCCTCTTGTGGTTCACTACTTGCTACATCAAAATATCACACGTCGATTTGGGCTTTTAAAACCACTTTGATAGAATTCTAATGATTTGAATTTTAGCTCACATTTAAAAATACGGGAAACCTATATGTTGAAAGTCATGCCCAGCTGATGGTTGACATAACTGAATCATAGAAAAGCACATTATTTCTTCTCTCTTTACCAAACTGCACCAATTGGAATATATACATCTTCTTAAACAACATCCCACTCGGAAGAAGCTGTCAAAAATCACATGATCATAGGATTGACAATGGACACCTTACCAGTTATCTTGTCCAGTCATCACCTCAGAGAACGGTCTTGCCCCTACCATAACATAACTTGAACCTAACATTTTGAATTTCCTTCTTCATAAGAAGCCTTCCTAACCAAAAACTCTACTCTAAATTCACGAGTCAATATTTTTAATAGCATAAGCTAAACACACTAAAATCAATTGTTGGGTTACGTATTTTTATTAGCTTTGTGCTTGACTTGCGTTTTGAGGTATGATGATACAATTCTTACTTTTTCTTGTCACTTTTCACACTTCACCATCATAGTTGGAGTATTGTGACTTTCTCAGAGTGTGTCAGGACCTCATCTTATCATCCCCATACTTCTGGGTTGATTATTCATCTAATCTACATTCACAAACATTCATTTTTCTTCATTCTTTAGATTTCACAATAACTGGCATCGGTTTAGTGACTGTTGTCAATTTATATCTGATCGACATCGGTTTACCAAACCGGTGTCGGTTCCTTTCTCTTTTTATTAATCTACCAAAAAGACACTTATCTCATCTTCTCTTCTGTTTAGAGTCTCTGTGTATCATTGTACTCTCTGTACTCTGATAATAGTAATCAAATACACCTTTCCTGTTTGAAAATAATCATTTTCTACATCATTTGCTAAAACTGTCATTTTCTCACAGTAACCGGTAACCATCATCGGTCAATTTGACCGGTGTTGGTAATCCTGTTTGGATTTTAATCAAAACATTTACCAAATTTTCCTCTCAGAATCTATTGTCCCATCTTTGATGTTCCCTATGTCATTTACATAGCATAGTTCACCTGATATATGCTGATTCACATGGTGTTGAATCGTAGCCAAACTAATGCCCTCATATTTCATGCCAGCCATTAGCTAATCCCACCTAGTCCATGACCATCGTCCATTATTTCACCTATGGATCTGACTCAACTTATCCCCATCACTACCTGTGATAAGGTGTTCATGAGACTCCTCGACTAGAATCCCACTACCCTCAAGTATTACCTTGCTCATTCTTCCACTCAGGATTCCTCAGAAGAGTTAATATATGACATTACCATATCTATCCCTCCTCCTCTAGACCCCAATTCTGCATTAGCTAGCACCCGTTTAGTGCTATTGTCATCTACTTTATCACCTTTCATATCTTAGCTAAATCCCATAGACGCTATAACTGCAGCATCTACGTCATCAATTGCACTGCAACATCGACTGTCCCTCTGACAGCCATTATGAGTATAGCTTCATCTGTGCCCACCATTTCACATATACCCATCGCATCGAAACCTCCTCTAGTGTCAGAAACTTACACCCCTTTCTAAAACCTCATCCTTTATATCCCACAATCCTTATCCCCAATCACTACTAGAGTTGTTACGACTACCCTACCCACTTACACATATTACCAATAACCCCCGAACTCAGCTATCACTTATGCTGGATATGTGCTAGTAACATCTATTCCTCCTACTCAGTTCTCATACTCAGTGCCACCATACACCAGAATACAACCTACTCCATACATTCAGCATCAACCTCCTTTTCGTATAGGGGCACCCATTCATCCTAACCTACTAATGACCTCATTAATGTTATGTTTGTGAATCCTATTTTCATGTTAGAGTGTTTTACACCTTCTATGTGTTACACTCGGGTATTTTTACGGTGGTCCCACTCGCCGGTGAGCGGGTTAGGGGCGTTCGGGGGTGAAGCCCCCGAAGCAAATTTTCATGGGTGGTTTATTAACCCATGGGTAATGGGTAACCGTTATGGGCTATTTTTGGGCCCATGGTTTTTTGGTACCCATTGTTTTGATACCCATGGTTTTGATACCCACGGTTTTTGCCCATGGTTTTGATACCCATGGTTTTCTATCAAACTGCTTAAGCAATTGTCTATTTATATGGTCTTATGCATATGATATAGAGACAAACAAATGTATTGCATATGTGTTTTGAATTCAGCTGTGAATTCTATAGAGTTTTTTGAGCATAGCTCCAAACAGATCTAGGTATTGTATTGAGAGAGTGTAGGCTTGTAATAAAATCTGAGCAAGTGATTCTTATTGGACGTAGCCCAAATTGGGTGAAGCACATTAAATCTTGTTTCTCTGTGTTGTGTTATTTATTCTACACTTTTATTTGAGATCTGTAATATTTTCTACATATTAGTTTCTACTATTGCGATTCTGTAAGGGATTATTTCACATATTTTATCTCTTATTTCCTAACAATTGGTATCAAAGCCTAGTTTTGTTTGCTGAAGTGTTGAATCGCAGGGAAATTTTTATCTTGAGTGGGAGCTATGGTAGATGATGAAAGATCTAGGGTTGATAAATTCAACGAGTAGAATTTCAGTCTTTGGAAGATGTAGATGGAAGATTACCTTTATCATAAGGATATTTATACTCTGCTGTCTGAGAAGGTGAACAAACCCTCGAGTATGACATATGTGGAACGGGATTTGTTGGATCGGAAGGCACTTGGAATGATCCAGCTATGTCTCACATCTTCGGTATTATTTAATGTTTCAAAGGAAAAGACTACAAAAGAACTGATGGATGCATTAGGGAAGTTGTATGAAAACCCTCTACCTCTAATAAGATATTTTTAATGAAAAAGTTGTTTAATATGAAGATGTATGAGAATAGTTCAGTAGTAGATCATTTAAATGATTTCAATATGGTTGTGAATATGCTAGCTTCGGTTACAATAGAATTTGATGAAGAAGTTAGGGATTTATTAATTCTGTGCTTTTTAATTTTGTGCTCTTTAATAGAATTTGATGATGAAGAAGTTGGAATAGCTTGGTAATGGCGGTAAGCAACTCGGTTCCAGCTAACTTGAAGTTGAAGTTTGAGGATGTTGTAGGGGTGATTCTAAGTGAGGAAATGTGAAGAAAAATCTCCAAGGAATCTTCTACTTCAGGGAATGCTTTGACAGTGGAAACTAGAGGGAGATAGAAGAATAGAGGAAACCGTGGAAAATCGAAAGATCAGGCAAGGTCAAAATACAAGAGAAAGATTGTATGTTGGAACTGTGGAAAGTTTGGGCATGCAAAGAAGAACTGTTGGGAGATTCAGGATAAGAAGAAACAACAAGAAGAAAATAAGGAGGAAAATGTGGCATCGGGTAATGTATGTCAGGATGCTTTGATTCTTTCTTTACATAATATTACTGAATCTTGGGTTTTAGATTCAGGGGCTTGTTCTTATGCTACTAATCATAGGTATTATTTTGTTGATTATGTTCAAGGGGATTTTGGGCATGTTTTTCTTGGTGATGATGAGCCTTGTAGTATAGTTGGAAAAGGTTCTGTTCAGGTTAAGATGCAGAATGGTAATACATGGCTATTGAAGGATGTCAGACATGTGCCTACATTAAGGAGAAATTTGATATCAGCGGGGAAATTGGGAAGTGATGGTTGTACTGTAATTTTTACAGCTGACTCTTGGAAGGTTACCAAGGGAGCTCTTGTGGTGGTAAGAGGTAAGAAGGTTGGAACCTTATATTTATACATTGATAGTACTAATGATTGTAATCTTGTGGCTTCAGATGTAGATACAACATTATGACACTATAGGCTTGGTCATATGAGCCATAAGGGCATGGACATCATAAAGAATAATTTTCCTGGATATACAGAAACAGGTTTGGAGTTATGTGAAGACTGCATATATGGGAAACAAAAGTGAGTAAGGAAATAGAGTAAGTTAGAGCTGGTGCATTTTGATGTGTGGGGGCCAGCTCAGGTATCATATCTTGGGGGTTCAATTTATTATGTTACTTTTATTGATGATGCAACAAGGAAAGTTTGGGTTTATTGTATTAGAAACAAATATGATGTATTTGACACTTTTGTTAAATGGAAAGCCTTGGTAGAGAATGAAACATGTCTTAAGCTAAAATGTCTCAGGTGAGATGATGGAGGGGAGTACTGCAGCAATGAATTTAATGATTACTGTTCTAAGAATGGAATCCACAGGTAAAAGATGGTTCCAGGAACTCCGCATCAAAATGGGGTATCAGAAAGGATGAACAGAACAATAATGGAACGTGCTAGGAGCATGAGGTTACATGCAGGACTGCCTCTTTCTTTTTGGGTAGAAGCGGTGAGCACAACTATGTACTTGATAAACAGAGGACCCTCAGGTTCCTTAGATGGAGGCATACCTTAGGAGGCTTGGTATGTTAAGAAAGTTGATTATTCATTTCTTAAAGTCTTTGGATGTGAGGTGTTTGTTCATATAGACAAGGATGATAGGACCATGCTAGAGGCTAAATTAGAAAAATGTACTTTCATTGGTTATGGTGGTGATGACTTTGGATTTAAATGTTGGAGTATTAAGGACAAGAAAATCATTTGGTCTAGGGATGTGGTCTTTAATGAGAAAGTCATGTATAAGCATCAGTTGTAGGAAAATAGAGAAGAATCCAAGAAAGAATATGCAGTGGTAGAGGATCTTCCGGATGGGACAGTGACCCATGAATCAGTTCAGGAACCAACTCAACAAGAACCCCAAACTCCTACAGTGAGGAGGTATTATAGGGTAAGAAAAGAACCTGAACATTTTTCTCCTTCTCTTTATTATTTATTACTCACTGATAGTATCTCAAGGAGAACCAGACTTGGGATTTGGTGAAGCTACTAGAAGGAAAAAGAGCATTGTAGAACAAGTGGGTGTACAGAGTTAAAGATGAAGAAGGAGGAAAGAAAATATATAAGGCCTGGTTGGTGGTCAAGGGGTTTACACAGAAACAAGGTATAGATTTTGATGAGATCTTTTCTCTTGTAGTAAAAATGACTTCTATTAGAACTATTCTTGGAATAGTGGCAGTATAAGACTTGCACTTAGAACAGTTAGATGTAAAGATTACATTTCTCCATGGTGATTTGGAGGAGGAACTATATATGCAGCAACTAGAGGGCTATGAGGTCAAAGGTAAAGAGGAGATGGTGTGTAAACTGAAGAAGAGCTTGTATGGCTTGAAACAAGCTCCACGTTAATGGTATAAGAAGTTTGATAGCTTCATGATGGAGCAAGGTTATATTAGATGTCATTCTTACCATTGCGTGTATACAAAAAAATTTGAGGATGGAATTTATATTATCCTGTGTTTGTATGTTGATGACATGTTGGTTGCAGGTAAAAACATGCAGGAAATAAAAGTACTCAAGAAACAACTAAGTGAATCCTTTGATATGAAGGAATTGGGGGAAGCCAGACAAATCCTTGGTATGAGGATAAATCGGGATAGGAAGGAACAAAAGCTAACTTTATCTCAGGAAGAGTACATTAAGAAGGTATTAGATAGGTTTAACATGTAGGATGCTAAATTGGTTGGGACTCCTTTGGCAGGCCATTTTAAGTTATCAAAGGAGCTGTGTCCCAAGATAGAGTAGGAAAGAAACTAGATGTCCAAGGTACCTTACTCATCAACAGTTGGCAGTTTGATGTATGTTATGGTGTGCACTAGGCCTGATATTGCCCATACAGTGGGAGCTGTGAGTAGATTTATGAGTGATCTAGGTAAAGAGCATTGGAAAGCAGTAAAGTGGATCCTTTGGTATTTAAGAGGGGCCATGGGGATAGTTTTGTACTACAGTGGATTAGACACCACTTTACATGGTTATGTATATTCAGACATGGCTGGAGATGTAGAAAGTAGGAGGAGCACGATAGGTTATATTTACACTGTAGGTGGGACAACAGTGAGCTGGATTTCATGACTACAGAAGCTGGTGGATTTGTCAACTACAGAGGCTGAGTATGTTGCTGCCACAGAGGTAAAAAAAGAGATTATTTGGTTACAACAATTGCTTGAGGAGTTAGGGCATAAGTAGGAGGAATGTAAGCTGCATAGTGATAGTCAGAGTACTATACACCTAGTTAAGAACTCTACTTTCCACTCTAGGATGAAGGATATATAGTTGAGATATCACTTCATCAGGACAGCTTTGGAGGAAGGTAAGTTGAAGTTGGACAAGATTCATACCAGTAAGAATCCTACAAACATGATGACCAAGGTGGTCACAAGGGATAAACTAAAGCTATGTTCAACTTTGGTTGGCCTTGCGGATGATAGTGAAGGGTTGAGAAGCTTCCTCAGTGGAAATTAGTCTCCAAGTGGGAGATTGTTATGTTTGTGGATCCTATTTTCATGTTAGAGTGTGGTACACCTTCTATGTGTTACACTCGAGTATTTTTACGGTGGTCCCGCTCACCGGTGAGCGGATCAGGGTGGTTCGGGGGTGAAGCCCCCAAAGCAAGTTTTCATGGGTGGTTTACTAACCCATGGGTAATGGGTAACCATTATGGGATGTTTTTGGGCCCATGGTTTTTCGGTACTTATTGTTTTGATACCAACGGTTTTTTGCCCATTGTTTTGATACCCACGATTTTTGCCCATGGTTTTGATACCCACGGTTTTCTATCAAATTGCTTAAGCAATTGTCTATTTATATGGTCTTATGCATATGATACATAGACAAGCAAATGTATTGCAGATGTGTTTTGAATTAGGGTGTGAATTCTGTAGAGTTTGTTGAGCATAGCTCCAAACAAATTTGGGTATTGTATTGAGAGAGTGGAGGCTTGTAATAAAATATGAGGAAGTGATTCTTGGTGGACATAGCCCAAATTGGGTGAACCATGT